>VDFB02311221.1:0-24806 GCA_007258455.2 Sequoia sempervirens
GGGTTAAGTCTCAATATAAAAATGACCATGCAAAATATTAATTTTCATTATCTATTAAATTGAACAATTATAAAATATTATCTAAAAATAGACGTCATATAATTGTTCAAAAAATAGTTGAAATTATCACAATCACAATATATGTGGAGTACTATAAGAACTGCAAAATAATTAAATCTTACATATTCACCATCATTTTATCACCTTTAGAATCCAACTAAATATCATATTTAAATTTATTTAACTTTTACATTTAATTTATCATATAGTCTTTCTAATCTAAATCTATTTATTTAAATTAATATTTTTCTTCTAAATTAATTATAAAATAATTAAGTACATTAAAACTTTTATTCCCTTACAATTATTCATACAAATTTTTATTCTCTTACAATTATTCATATGTAAAACATATACATTCCCTTACAATTATTCACATAAAGCATTTTTATTCCTTATAATTTATTCCCAAACATTTTCACTCCCCTACAATTATTTATATATTATTCATATAAAGCATATGCATTCCCTTACAATTATTCACATAAAGCATTTTTATTCCTTATAATTATTCATAAAGCATTTTCATTCCCAAACATTTTCATTCATGTAAAGCATTCTTATTCCTTACAATTATTCACATAAAGCAATTTTATTTCCTTTCCCATATAAACTTTCTCTGCACATAGGAAAGAGCGCTCCCTTGTCAATAAGAAACATTAAATACGGTCAACTATGCGTTAAGAGTGCTGGCCGTGCTGGCCTTGCGGGCCCCATTCCTTTAAACAAACACGCTCCAATGCACTTTAAACAATCTCTATACAATATTTTAAATATGAAAACCATTTATTTAAAAAAGAAAAAACCAGAATCCAAAATGTTTGGTGGAAATCTCAAAGCAAAATGGCAGCTACCAACTAAATTTCCACACCAACCAAAGCAAGAAACATAGTTAGTTATACTAGTAAATACTAAATTTGGCATTCTGCGGAACGAATCAGAATAGACAGGAAAATCAGAATGACTCTTGTATAATTATTCAAGTATGCATTAGTATTAGTTTTAGAAGTAGTTATTTTCATAGTGTGTTATAAGAAAGGACATAATATTTCATAGTCTTTGATCTCTTGTGTAATATGAGATATTTTATATAATTTCAATCTCGTTGTAAAATATGAGATACATTCTCAAGCTTTTAGTCCTTTTGATTTTAATATTCTTTCATGCTCAAGTTTTTACTTCTTTTGATATTAATATTGTTTGGTTAGAATGATGTATCAATAAATTGTATTTAGATTTTCATAATATATTATTTATATAAAATTATATGTCAAAAAATATTATGCAATCTTTTTTACTTTTGTCAAAAGATTTTTGTATTTTTGTCTTTAACATACTTATTATCACAAAAAGGCATTTTCCTTTGGAGTTTCAAATTTGTCTATATATTAACTTTGTATCAACCTTTCTTTTAAGTTTATGGTGTATCAAGTTTCTAATAAATTTTTGGTAGAAACAAATGAAGCTTGAGTTAAGTGACAAGTTTCTTTAAATTGTTTGTACCTTATTTAATGTCATGTATCTTAAACAATTAGAAGCATGCAAGCATTTAATGTCATCTTGAATTCATTTTCTTCATGGATATGAGTCCTTTGACTTCTTGTCTAGAACTAAATATAAAAAATTCTATTCACTTAATACATTGGTTAAACAATTAGTTTGTTGAAGAGAAACTGAGCCAAAATTCCTTTTAACATTTTGTCAGTAGCTTAATATATCTCTTCAAACATCGAATAATCTACTTTGTATACCCAATACTAGTTTTTGATTTATTTTTCTACAAATTAAAGTTTCAATTTCAAAAAACTAAATTTGAGATATAGAATCTTGTTTCATCAAAGTCACAAATTACATTGATAAATGTAAAGTTTTTTGATATTTTTATTTTCATGTATTTAAAATTGAAATCTTTCTTTTAACACAAATGAAAATAAAATCTCTAAGATTATTATATGTTTTAGGTTATTTCTTTTGTGTACAATTATTGAAACTCTCTTACTTTATCACGTTTTGAAATTCTTGAAAATAGGTAACATCACCTAAATTCATGTATATATGTATGTATGCAAATCATTTGATAGTACTTTTAGGTGATGTTATACACACACACACAAATGTAGTATATAACATGTATGTAAGGTGGTAAAGTGATGGTGAAGATTTAAAACTCAAATCATTTTGTAATTCTAATATTACTCCATATACTTTATGATTGTGATAATTTAAACTATTTTTCAAGAGTTACATGACACATATTTCACATAATCCTTCAAAAATCATTAAAATTATCACAAACATAAAGTATACAAAGCATTATTAGAATTACAAAATGATTGGAACTTACATCTTCAACATCATTTTACCACCTTCAACATCCAATTAAATATCACATTTAAATTTATTTAATATTTTGATTTAATTCATCAAATATTATTTCCATTCCAAATCCATTTTATTTAAATCAATTAATTATTTAATTTACTTAAATAATTTTTATCGTAGAAACAATATTTTCTAAATACATTTATTTTATGCAATGTGAGAGATTTATTCCCTGACAATTATTCATATAAAGCATTTTAATTCTTTTATCTATAGGGGAGAGGATCCACTAGTTGAAAATGCTCCACTAGTTGTGATATCATTTGTTAATTTAATGCCCAATACTTTTATGAAGTATAATAATAGTAGTTGTGACTTTTAAGATGTTAGTGTTGATCATGAGTAATAATTGAATGAAATTTATTTCTACAATCTAAAAAGCAACAAATGATGTGATGTCATGTTAATACACTAGAAAAACATGAAAGTAGTGGACACCAAAAAATCAGAATTTTTTTTTCCTACTATCAATCTACTTTCTTTTTAGGGCTTTTTTTGGAAAACCTCAACAAAAAACATGTTGATGTGGTATTTGATGATGTGGACTTGAAATCTTAGTTATAAGCATGGGCGTTACCAAGTATACCAGTGTAAAAAATGAGAGTGATTTGAAATTGCCAGATAAGATTTGAGAGGTGGAAAATTAGGGTGCTCAATCATTAGATCCTTTATCTCATATACTATTTTTCTCTACACATAGAAAAAACCCTCCCTCTAATTACATTTTTAAAAAAATTATAGAAATAACATAATTTTAAATTTCAATTAATTAACAAATACGGTCAAACTGTACATCCAGCTCGATAGACGGGACCATCGCAGGGCCCATTCTCAAAAAAATAAATAGCACGCTCGGATTTACTTTAAACCCTGTCTCTAGAAATGCTCTAAACCATTTAAAAATACGTGAGACAAAAGCGGTAATTAGAAGTTGAGAACGTTGCCATTAAATATGAGAACAATTTATCTGAATTTCTTATTAAAAATGAAAAAATCAGAATCGAAAAATGTTCGGTGGTGGATAGTGCGCTTGAAATCTCAAGCAATATGGCAGCTACCAACCAAATTCCGACACCAACCAAAGAAAGCAATATAGTTAAAATGAATAAATTCTAACCCTAGACCCGACAGAACAACGAGGAGCAAGGGAAGGAAGTCGAATGGCTGTGTCTCTGTCGACTTCCCATTATCTCAAGACTGGGTCTTCCAAATCACATTCTTCCTATTCCACTTCTTTATTCCGCTTCAATGGCAGGGCTAAAAGCTCGAGCTTGAGCATATGCCGCAGTAATAGTAAGTTTGGTATTCTGCGGAACGAATCAGAATGGACAAGGAAAAGAAGACTTACATTAAGAGCAGCGTCTACAGGCGGAGACGGCGGCGCGGGGATTGGAAATAATAGTGGCGGTGGCGGTGGAGGCGGAGGCGACGGAGAGGGCGATGAGAATGAGAAGAACAGGGCGGAGGCAATGATGGCGCTGGCGGCGCTGGGAAAGTCGCTGGAGAGCATTCCCCCAGATTTGGCGACGGCGGTGAAGGCAGGGAGGGTTCCTGCCGCTATCATCAATCGCTACGCTGAGTTGGAGAAGTCATCGTTCTTTCGCTGGCTTCTGCAGTTCGGCGGATTCAAGGAGAGATTGCTGGCCGATGATCTCTTTCTTGCAAAGGTTGCCATGGAATGCGGTGTTGGCATCTTTACCAAGGTAACTTTTAGACTTATTCTTATTATATATCATGAAGTGTAATATAAAAGGTTGATATTAAAAATTGTCACAGTTTGAAAAAAAAAAATTACACTGAAGTAGAGTGTCAATTCAATTTTTTTGTTTATTTTTATAGAAACAATTGAATTACATATCATGAAGTGTAATATAAAAGGTTGATATTAAAAATTGTCACAGTTTGAAAAAAAAAAATTACACTGAAGTAGAGTGTCAATTCAATTTTTTTGTTTATTTTTATAGAAACAATTGAATTACATAGATATTGCCTTTCTCTGCTGAATTACAATATTATAAAAGAACATACATTTAACTCATTTTATTTGAATTTTATGACCCATTTGCATTGAGATTTGACCCACTTTAAATAACAGACTTTTAAATGGCAGGCTTATATAGAAATCATTACCTTGACATAGATTGCCTATTCAATGGGGACATAAAAATTCCATCTTTTGGGATCAGATTGAGCAATTGTTGATTAATTCAAACGAAGAAGAAACAACCCGCGTAAAGAAGCATTAATCTACTCTTCAATTTCAAGCCCTTTGAGGGGTGGGGTCTGAGACAGCTATAACACTTGTGGTTTTATTTACGGTCAGGTCTTTTAGACATAATATTTTATTAGTTTATGTCATTTCAATTTTATGATCCATTAGTTTTGAAACCTGACCTACTTCCACACTTATAGGTCAACTTAGGTGGTACCTTAGATAAAAATCACTATGTTGAAATGGCTCAGTCATGGACAAATTTCACATGTTGAAGTAAAGTTGATGTTTGAAATTTTAGTAACTTGGAGAAAATTAGAATAATGCCAAGTTTTAGTGACATTGAAACAATACTAAGTTAGCTATAGGAAATGAAACTCGAATTCATACTGCAATGTATTAAAGAAAGCGAAACATGCAAAATCAGGGCAAATTCTTATCCTGATTAATAATACCCTCCAGAAGTAATCTGCAGCTTTGCAAATTTGACCTTGGATTTGCTCATAGTGCACTCAGATGCTACATCACATTGCAGGTTCAGTTGTCCTGAAGACTGTTTTGGTGTCTTTCATTTCATTTCATTATGTTTCAGTTATTTTATCTGGAAATTATTAATCATTAAAGGAGTTATTGAGGCACCCCTGGATCATGACCTAGGAGTCTCCCCTAACCTCCAACTCCTTGCATCTCATTGCTACTGCCATTTTAAGACCTTCAAGCAATGACAAGGCCTCTGCTTCACTGTTTATCTTGGATCTTAGACAAAACAAACCGCCTCTCGCAAATGAAACAAGGGAGGAACATAATACAGTGCCTGCTCTCGAGGGACCTGGGTTAGCTTTGAAGGTCCCATCAAAGTTTAAATAGAGGTAGACCTCTTGGGTAGGCTTCCAAGCAGCAGCTAATTTTCTATTTTTTGCGCACTCACCAGTAACAAAGGAAGGAAGGGACAAATTCCAATTTTTGATAACCTGCCGTTCTGGAATGGTAAAATAAGCTCTCACTTTAGGTAGAGCAGGTAATGCAGAAGAGGAAATTGCTGCACATCTTGCTTCAATAGTGTTCCCATGGAACGAGACTGTTCCTGAAAACTCACAGAGGGCAGCAAAGGGAGATTTTCCATGGAAAATTTGAATTTGGGGTGCCTATTGACCAACTACACAAGTGATCTATGAGGCTAAAAGGAAAAGTCCATATCATCTCTAGTTTGCTGAGGAGAGCCGCCTCTTATTTGCCAGTAAGAGTAGCGTAGCAGAAGGTGATCTACAGATTCATCTGCACAGATACATGAAGCACACCTAGACAGGTTGTGAAAGCCATGCTTACACAAATTGTCAAACATTAAAATTTTGATGGCCCTTGCTAACCAAATAGGAGCATTTAAACATTTTGGAGGTGCTCCTTTGCCCCAAATGAGTGATGCTTCCCAATTGGATAACATGGGCAAATAACTCTCATTGAGAATTGTGTTAGAGTTTTCCTTGTGTGATACCATCCTCTTGGCACGGCTCTCTTGAGGGGACTAAGCTACTGACAGAGTTGGTCTGTGCCTTAATGAGCCCACAAAACTTTATATTTGCATCGCCACTTGACACAAAATAATACATTCACAATGCAATGCCAATGAACACAAGTCACACAAGAACTCTTTTGGGGAAGAGATAGACTTTATTGATGCACAATGATTGGCACATAGCCTTATGACAAAGTTTTGCACCCTTGGCTGGAATACACTATCCTAGTCTGAGTCAGGTTGCATTGACAATGCTCAGACATACAAACTAGGAAACACCACTCCCCACAGTAACATAGGTTGTCTGTGAAGCAATCTCCAACTTAGCCTGAAGTAATGCCCAAACCTCACCCTCACTCAAGACTCACAACCTTCATGCAATTCAGAACCTCAGAACATTTACAGTCTCACTTAACTCATGTCTCAACTCACACAGAATGCTTTCACACAATACCATCAAATGCTCTCATGCAATGAACAATGAATGATGATTGCAACAATGAGCTTGCCCTTGCTTATAAAGGATTTGCAACCCACTCCGAATAATCTGCAATCTTTAGTTGGCACAAGTTCCTATGTGGTGGCAGATGACATAGGTTGAATCCATTGGTCCAATACTTCTCCTTAGGTCAAAATTATAAAATGTTGCCCAAATTATTGAATGCTTCCCTTGTTACACTTCTAGGCAACTTGGCCCCTTCTTTACCTTGGTGCATGAGTCCAACTCACACCCAAAATATTAAAGGCAACTGATTCCAATGCAACTATGTTATTAGACATCCAATTCCAACTCATGTTGGATTACATTACCCATGACATGCTTTGGAACTTGAATCACAACCCCCTCAAATACCCCATGGATTGGATTTCCTAACGATCTAGAAATCATGGCTGATTAAGGCTGTAATGTCCCCATTTTCCGACTCGCCACACAGACATTAATTTAATTTAATTATTTAATATTGCCTGGTAGATGCTAGAAAGTATATTTAAAAAGGTAATATAAAATTATTAGATTATAGTGTTATTTTAAAGTGACATTGAGTAAATATTTAAAAGATATTTTATAAAGTCACTTTATAATAGAGCACTAATATGTTTTGAGCAGGAAATTGCAAATGGGGTTTCAAAAAGTGATAAAATGGAGAAGTGAGCTCATTTGTAGAATATGCTGGTTTATTATTTTATTTTGTATTTTGGTGGAGCTCTTTGGAGTTTGAAACCCTGGGTAGGAATTCATACGGGTATCCAGTTTCAGTGGTCAAAAATTCCTGAAAAGATTATTGATATTCATGATTGCTTGATTACAAAAGGAGACGAAAGCTCCTTATAAAGAAATTTACAATACGATGTTTCTAAAAAGAAACAATTGTTAACTAAAGCTAACTGATGCAGAAAGCGGAAAGATGCTAAAACAAACGAAGTGAAAATAGAAGTGACTAAACATTAACTAAGTTACCTAAAGTAAATTGACGACTAACTAAAGCTAAGATGACCATTAATATTACAATTAATATTTTAATACCCTCCCTTAATGGTCATCCTACAAACAAAAACTAAGTCTACCCATATTCTTCTGGAAACATATCATCGGTGACTAATAACTAGAGAAGCATAACTGTGGCATGATTACTAATCCTTTCCCGTAGAACAACCAAATCTAGACACCGACACTTGAAAACAATGAGCTTCCGTTGTTTCCAGGTAGTAGAATTTTTCATTGAACCTCTGCATTTTCCAACATGATACTGGACAAAGACGCCATCCCTTCCGTTTTCCAAAGCACGAAAAACGAGGTAACACTATGATCAACTAGCAAAACATTGGACAATTAGTTGGCACGACTTACGAATTGTAAGATTTTTCAGAAAAACCTTTGAAAACTCTGAAAAAGTCCTCAAAAAACTTTTGAACTGCAAAATTTTTCTTTAAAATCTTCAGGTGCATGATTTTTTGTTGAGAAAAAAATTGCCCAAAAAACTGGTCTGCAAACCCTAGCAGCAACCCATGATTTTTTAGGTAGGAAAAAATCCTCAAAGAAACTCTTTTAGCAAATATTTTCAGAAAAAATTCTGAAAAACTCTTAATAGAATTTTTATTTTTCCCAAAAAAATTCTGTCAAAAGTGGCTTAAAAACTTCACATTCAAAAGAAAACCCTTTATTTCGAGCAGAACTTCGCCTAGAATGGTGCGAAAAAACTTAGGCAGCAACTCACGATTTTTCCTCAAAAATTCTTCACTAAAAAAAACTTCGATTTTCAAAAAAATCAGCTCACTAAAATTCTTAAAAAATTTCTTTGATTTTTTTTTTATTACAAAAAAAATCGGCTAATCAGGTTCGAGCTTGAACTCTGATACCATGAAAAGATTATTGATATTCATAATTGCTTGATTACAAAAGGAGACGAAAGCTCCTTATAAAGAAATTTCCAATACGATGTTTCTAAAAAGGAACAATTGTTAACTAAAGCTAACTAATGTAGAAAGCAAAAAGATGCTAAAACAAACGAAAGTGAAAATAGAAGTTACTAAACATTAACTAAGTTAAGTTAGTTAACTAAAGTAAAGTGACGACTAACTAAAGCTAAGATGACCATTAATATTACAATTAATATTTTAATAATTCCTCCCTAGTTGGTAGCAGTAGAAATAATTTGAGTTTCTCGCATTTGCACGCCAACGGTTGTTCCAAATTTGTGAGTCTCCTTAGGAGACAAATTTTCAGTGTATCGATATTTCTTGTTTGAGACAAATACGACATCCATATGTAAATTTGCTGGTTGATTTATTAGATATATCGTTCAGATTAAGGAAGGATTATATATCCAAGTTGATCGATTCATTCTTCTGGAATAATTATTTCTAAGTGTTGGGCTTACTTTTGAATTGTCGTTATAGCTACAAATTTCCTATTGTTGAAGGAATTAATTATATGAGGAGTAGTCGCCTTAAACTTGGGAGTTGTTTGAATTTAGGAGTCTTAAGGGAGTCGTCTCATATTGAATTGTCTAGTTAAGGATTGCCGTATGAGATTAGGATATTGTGATAAGAGTGAGATGAGCCCAGCTGGCTCCAACTTCACCCCTGTAGTTTTCTGCTTATCTTTTTGTGTTTTTAAGTTTTTTAGAGAAATTTCTAGACAGAAGAGAAGGGGCGTATAGCATATAAATGTAGATAATAGTAAAATGCTTGAATTAATTGCTCAACTAGTACTGTAAATTAAGATTGGCAGTACATACAATGAATTTACAAACAATAAACGTACCTGACGTCCTCCAGATTATTTAAATAAGAAATTATCAAGCTTGCCAGGCAACAATGGCTGGAAATGGCCTGAAAGCATGCTAGGGTCTCAGATTTGTGTTCTCCCACAATGTAACTGAAGAATAAGAGCTGAGAAGGTGGTACGCCAAGGATCCAACTAAGAAACAGACCAAAAGGGAGGCGTTTTGCCTCAAGAATCACCACGCCTCTTCTCAGGGAACACGCCAAAGCAAGGAGATGTACGACCTCTGGCTACTGCAAGATATTGAAGCAAATATGGCAGAAGATGAAGGCGATCCAAGTGTAAACCCTCTCCTCCAACTGTATACTGAATAACTGAACAAATATACTTTGATCAAACTCAGAAGAACTTCTGATTGAAGCTCTCATCAATGACAATCATTTAGTTGGTGTCTCACAGCCTCACAATCACAGATCCAATGAAGATTTCTCGTTCTTCAATGAAGTTTCTTTGTAACCCTTGCCCTCAGACAATTCACAGAGAAAATAAGAAATTGCAATGTGAAATGATAATTAGATCTTAGGTCGACTTGCAATGCATTGCCTTATACTCACAAAAAGGCACACAATCCAAGAAAGTATGATTTCCTCCTTTAAAATACATTTAAATGTATTTTAACTTATTCTCAATAGTTTCCCCAAAAATACTTGGGCGCACTTTCTTGGGTGTTTAAGTGATTTTAATATCACTTTATAAAGTAACCTTTTATTACTTTATATTATATTCAAGTGGCGTTTTTTTCTTATAAAGTCAATTTGACTTTATATTTAATCATTTAAGTTAAATACATAACTTAACCACTAAAATACTCATAACTTCCTCCAAACTCAGTATAATGTCGTGCCGTCAGAAGCTGACAAACACTGAACTACATCTGCCTGCACTGGTACCAATACTAAGGTGAAAGAGGTGGGAATGGCAATACCCACCAAAACGGACACTGACCCTCTAACCAAGTCCTGTTAGCCCAGGAGGGTCCAAGAAATAGGCTAACTCCACTGCACCTGAACATTGACTAGAGTGGGGACATTACAAAGAGGCTCAAATAGTTGTAACCTTTCACCGTGGCATTGCTTGTGCTACCATAGTTGTGATATTAGCTGTGTTGGGAAGATATTGGAGTTTATTGGTGGCAGGAATCCTATGTGGTGGTCATAACTAGTCAAAGGGGGAAGCATTGATTATTTTGGAAGCTTTACCATCTTATCTTCTTGTAGAGTCGTGAGACTTGAAGAGGATTGCTGCTCTTATTGGAGTTCGTGGCTTTCACAATACCTAGGAAGCAATTGAAATCCTTCAAATACTAGTGGGTTCCTGTGGTAGATGAATCTGCATATATTATATGGTTTGAGGGTCTTAATATCTTAAATGCATCAACGTACATACTTCCGCCACCTTATAAACCCTGTGCTTTTTGGAGATATTGAGCTCATACATGGACGGTGCTCACAAGGAAGGGTCGCAAGGAAGGGAAGAAGGTAATCGTGGGTCTGAAATACCCTAAGGCGGCCATAGCAGGAATTCACGGGAGAGTATAGCAGCCAATAACAGGCTGACCATCCAAGGAGAGAGTTGTGATTATACTGCTGCGGCTAATATTTATGCTTGCATACCATTTTAATCAGTGAAGAGGAAGATCTTAAAGGAGTCAACTTGTGTGAAATACCTTTGCCAGGTCAGGAGTGTGCTATGTATACTTTATCATATCAGTTGTGTAGTTTTTGAAATGATCTGTTGCTTTGGCTTTGCATGCAAACATTGTTTTTGCCATGATGTATATCAGCTTAGATAATGCCTTAAAATGGTTAAACTTGATTGTAAATCTTATTTCAATATATGTGTATCGCATTGAGAATTAATTTCCTTGAGAATCTTCTGGAGCAATCAGAAATCAGTTTCATGGTAACTGTTTGACAAAATGTTTACATTGTCAAACTAAGAAAATCACAAAAATTTCAATAAATCTCCAGTGGGGACTTTACAAAGGCAGTCATTTGAAAATAAGACAAACAAGTTGACAAATTTTTTTATTTCTTGTTACATTGCCTAGTCTAAATTAGGTAGGCTCACTCAGGAAAAATAGACACAAAACATGTACAAGAGAGCAACTTGTACTTCTTCTCCATGTATTTGTGTACAATGAAATGATTATAATTTTTAGCTGTTGTCTGATTCAGTATCAAAACAATTAATGGGACTAATTGCAATCTTTTTAATATTCAGGCTTTATGACATGATTTTTTTAATTAGTCATCTGTAGTCAGAAAGGTTTTGTCAGGAACAATGTTATTGGGTTAGTCTTTGTCAGAGCCCTAGATGTTATGCCCAATTTTGTCTATTATGCTTCCATTAGGTTCTCCATCGTCAGTTGCAACTTCAAATTTGTCAGGTCATCCCCGAGGGAATGTTCTAAAAATATACTGCCTCCAAAAGCCCTGCGGATATTTCTCTCATGTCTTAACTCATGTATCACCTATCTCCAAAACTTATTTCTGTGCTGTTCCTGCAAAGACCTAATGTTTTTCCGGAGCTTCTGCAAGTTTTTCATCCATCCATAAAGATGATTTTGGATTGAAAGGAATGCAATGCTAAAAATTGTTCCAACACACTTAAAACTGCAGATGTCATTGTAGTCTTGAATGGAAGCTCAACATACCTCCGTCTTCCCGACAAATGAAGAGGTTCAAAACTTTCTTGGACCAAGCTTGATCTCTCTGCATGGTTGACATAGGATAAGACATATTCATAGATGTTCGCAAGGATGCTTGCATTTCTGGCTGGAACAATGACACTACCTGCCCCAGTGCTGACTTTTTATGATATTGAGATAGGCAACTTAATTGATTTTCTTAAGAGGTTGGCTTAGGAACTTGTGCTTTGTTTTGAGGAGTTGAATGGCCGGCTAGCACTTGCTTCACTTTTATCTAAAGCATGTGGATTCTGCTCTACAATTTTCTTTTATTCTTTAATGTTTCCTTTTTTGATTGGTTATGCTACTTTTGAAATCTGGGCGAGTGGGTACAATTGTGTTAAAAACTGTCAAATAAAAGAATGAAATTACATATAATAAATCAATAAAAATAAACACATTGAAGTTATAGCTACAATTCACATTATTTATGGAGTTTAGAAAATAACAATGAAAATTGAACGTCAAGATTCAAAATTCAAATTACAAATTATGGATGCAAGTGCCTACATGCACAACCACCGTATGGTATACCGTTACAGTCAACTGCAGGATTTCCTGTGGGAACAAGATTATCATGTATTCTCCTATTTTCTTTTGCAACCAGTTCTATTTTACTGGATGTCTTAGTTCATAGGCTGGAATGTTGGAGTGGGCAAAGCATGCACATCTTCAACATTAATTTTTATTTATGTTACAATAGAATGAGCCGCACCATCCACTAATCTTGGGAAGCCTCTGTAAGTATTCAATTTTGTTCTATCTTTGAAGCTGCATGGGATTGGTAAAACCTTTTTGTCAATGGTTGTGGAAGTATTCTGCATTTTACTTGGTAAAGCATGGTAGGTTTCTACATTATTCTTCTGAGAATCCATGACATATAAACTAGAACCAAAATTTTCATAGGAAGACATTTGCCAAATCTGTTGATCTATAAACTTGGTAAGGAGTTCTGTGGGTTTCGCTTAAATTGATGTTTTATTTGTTTCTGCTGTTGTTAGGGAATATGCCAACCCCTGTCTGCCTGTACATGAATGTGTATTTAATATGAAGTAGACAGATGGGTTTAAGATTATTGTAAGGACACTGTTTTATGATAAATCTCAAATTTGTATTTATCACTAATATTTTATGAGTGGCCAGGAAAGAATCCCCATAAGAAACATCTCCATGACAAATATTTACACAAATGTACATGGCTGTAATGAACAAAAGATTAACAGCCCTTGATCATTACAGAGACTGTCAGACAAATGATGTGTTGAGTTGTAAGAGCACAATATGTATGAAACGAACTTCCAAATAGAATGAGTTGGATCTGTCTTTGGTAAGGCTTACAAAAATCCTCTAGGCATAGAGATTGCATTAAGCTACAGATATTGACTATTAAAGCCTTGTGCTTGAATTTGAAATACAGGATGATGCAAAAAAGCCAACAATGGTGATTAAGAACATAGAAGACTAAATTTCTTAGCTTTTAAGTGTAAGCTGAATATTACATCACTATAAAGGGGAACATGTTTATTTGATTTGAATTTTGAACATTTACTAGAACAATCCTGCTCGATCCTGCATTCCCATTCCAAATGTGAACTCACCCTTGACATATTTTTAATGCAACTCATCCAATCAGAATCTGGAATTCAGTAGTAGCTGCCTTATGAATAAAGATTAGGGGGCTTTTGTTTATATGTTACAGTTACATTAGTCAAATACTTGTTTAGCTTTTTTGAAGAAACATTAGTCAGATAAGAAAAAACTAGTAAGATTTTAGCTCTTGAAATGATCAAAGATTTTTGTATTTTGCTCATAATGAGGACTTGTTTAGTTAGATGATTGATATTATTTTCAGTTTTATTGTTTCATTTGAGTGTTGAATGTGAATTGATGATTATGGAATAAGTTTCAAAAATGTCAAGGTGTCTTTCATTTAAGGCAAGTTATAGAATACAAGGAAAACATTATCTAATGACCTGCACAAGAAAAGTGGGGTAAAGTTTTATCTTATTTATTGGAACTTTGAACATATTATGATATTGATGTTTTTGTGAAATTGTGTTGTAGACAGCAGCAGAGCTAGAACGCCGGAGAGAAAATTTCACGAAAGAGCTAGATTTTGTTATAGCAGATGTGGTAAGGAATTACTTCATGAACTTTCTGAAGTGATGGGCTTCTTTTCTGGAAATGGTGATCTTGAAGCAGACATGACATTAGTTTAGATCTGTGCTTTGTGGTAGTTACTTATTGCAGGAATCATAGCTAACCTGTAAGTTCTAATCATTGCTAGAAGTTGAGTGGCCTTGTTGGGGAGATTCAATGATTTGAAACATAGTATTTGCCTTAAAATTTGACTAAGACATTTACATAATGCAAAATCATTGGAAAATAATGGTGCACATACAGGATTTTTCTATTTAACTAGAATTTTTATCAAATGCTTTGCCATCTGCTATGTTTTTATCTTTTCTTTAAGTTTTCTGAGTATTTGAGGTTTTATTCTAAACTTATTTTCTGATAGTCAGAGGTTATTGAGTTGGTCAATGGTTTGGGAAAGTAACTAGAGTGAACATGGGCAATCAGTCTATTTATCAGCAGGAAGAAAATGCTAAACATTGCCAATCTTTGGATGATATTTTGCATGCTCATTGGTGGGAGATGTTTCTCCATTTTGTTTTCTTCTCCTTTTCCACATGTGCAAGTGCTTGGCTTCTACGCAATTCTTTATGATCACTTTGTTTCCATTGCTACACAAGTTTAAATTGCAAATTTCTTCTTGTGTGACGTTTTCCTATGTGTGTAAACAATCCTTTGGCTTGTTTCAGGTTAATGATGAGTTATAAATGATAAAAGGTATTAGAGTTCACCACGAAACAAGAGACACAAGGGCCAATCCTACTGTAGTGGAAAGCAGCAATTCCAAGTTTCATAAATATATAACTTCTATAGTTAGAGGGCTATGTTTTGAGTTGTGGGGCCCCATGTAATAATATGTTGTGCTACGGGGCTTCAAGTCTTGGTAGAAGCTCCTCCTGCTTTAAGTGGGATTAGGTGTATGGCTAAGTTGTCGGCCTTGGTATGGGGACAGGTTCAGGTATGTGGTACAACATTTTTTATCCTTGGGTACAGGTACATGTATGGGTCTAGCTTTATATATTTAAATTTTTAAATTTATAAAATATAAAAACAATGATACTCATAATTTGCCAATAAACAAAATATTTAAATACCTCATAATTTGCAAAAATGAAAATACTCATAAATCCATAATTCAATGATTTGTCAAATGCCAATACACATTGAAAATTACAATCAACATTTAATAATCTTCATATTGCTCTTTATTGAGAGCATCAAAGTCAACATTTGGTTCATTTTCATTTGAACCACAATTAGCTGCATCGCCACTCCCTTTAGCCATGTCACATGCAAAAGCTGCATCATCTTTAGAGACTTCGGCAAGCTATGCAACTGTAGCATCTAAGTTGGCACACTTAGGAGTTAGATCCCAATTCTTCGTCACCCCTTCATTGTAATCAGGTCTCTTATGTGACAAGAGACACAAGTTGGAGTGCACAAAGACAAATCCTCAGTTTTTTTTTTGCATCCTATCAGTTGTTGTGCTCAACTGATTGGATGGAGTATGTACTCTAATTCTGTTCAACTGGAGAAAAACTCATAATATTTTCAATTACAAAACATAAATTAAAAATTATAAAATTAAAATATATATCAATGAATGAAAAATGAGAAAGTTAAAACAAAAAAGATGCATACTTGAGAAAACTTTTACTGCCTTGGCTATGTATGTACCACAATTCATGAGCACCTTTTTTGTATTGTCTCAAAGAGTACAAACATTATGATTCCTTGAAGACACGAAGTGGCTATACTCACTCAAGACAACACTTTGTATATTTACATTTGGGAATACTCTTTTGAATGTAGTCCTGTAGCTAATATCAATCTCTTCATCCCTCTATGGTGCCACCCTCCTTGTCAAAGAAAGTATCTCTTTGCTATAATACTTTGGGGACAAAGCAAATGCTAGGAGATGCAAGGGTGTGGTCATCTTGTTCCAATAGTCAACAATGACCATTTGCACTTTTTTGAAAAATGCTTCTGTTGGGTCATCTTAGCTTCTATTATATTTGGAATTGAATTCCAAGATTGCCTTGCCAGGATGCAAACCTTAGCAGTCATATAAGGTTGGGGCGAAACCCCTAACCTTATCCTATCAAATTCTCCTTTCTTAGTTGTATTTTCTAGGGAAACCTGGGGACGCGTCCCGCCCGCACCCGCCCTCCCCAAATGCCCCGTCCCTATCCTTAGGACATCTCGGGTATTGGGGGACGACCCCTTTTTGCAAAATTTTCCAGAAACGTCCCCGCCGAAACGGGGGGATGTCGTTGACCAAATGGGGGACGACTGACCAATCCCGGGGACAGCCAAGGGACTTGGAGACGGCTAGGGGACTTCTAGGAGTCCCTTGGCCGTCCTCAGAACAGTTAGCCATCCTAGAAGGCCCCTGGCCATCCCCAGGATGGTCAACCGTCCCCCGCATCAAAGCATGGTCAAAACAAAAAAAAGAAGAAGCACATTTTCATAGCAAGGGAGTGTGAACTTAATTATGTCCACCCGTGAAATAAATTGGTGCCACTGCTTGTTGTCTTGAAACTTTGGATAAGTGTAACTGATACAATTATTCAATATTGGTTTATGTACTGAGGTGCCTAGATGAATTCCAATGAATAACCCAACACTCAGTGCTTGTTCTCAATGCTACTATGCCTCATAAATAAGTCTCACCGGTCTTACTCTATTGTGAAGATGATACATAGCGGGCCCTGGGACATTTGATCATGCAAAACAATAACATGATAACTGTGCAGATTATTTGCCTAATGCAACTCACTATCATTCTTAGAAGGCTGCACTCCCTTGTTCCAGTTATCGATAAACAAAAAAATTATCATCAGAGTATCTGTTTTCTTAGTTCAAAATCAAGCTTTCCATTGAATAACTTCTAACTTATTCATTAAGATCAATGCATACCCAATAAACCATATCAACTTGAACACAAATGTTATATGTTAATGTTCTATAATGTATATTATGCATGCCTTATCCATGTTATCTATTGAATATTAAAATTTCCCTATATTTTTATATAGCCGTCCCCTGCCGTCCCTAAATTTGGCCTCAAAAATTGGAAACTTGGGGACTTGTCCCGCCGTCCCCTGCCGTCCCCATCCTGGAAACTTGGGGTAACCTTGGTATTTTCTGATTCAGAGCTTTCGTTTGTAATTCTAGCATGAATTTAGTTTCATGCTGGTTGCCACTGTTGGATGACTGTAGGGAAAGGACAAATCACCTAAGCCACAGGCTACTCATTGTGCCAAATTGAGAGCACTTCCATCAGCCTTATACTGAAGCATGGTGCTGCCAGACCTTGAAAGGAGTGAAGATCAGGTTATGGATTTATGAAAGTTCAGGAAAGGAGTAAACAGAAGGATAATTGGGCTCAACCAGTGATACCTGAAACATCAGGTCTGGAATTTGTTGCTTCAATGTAAGAGCCACATTATTTTGAATGTAGATGCCTGTTATGTAACAGAGATTTATTTCACAAATTTAAGTCTGTTGCAGTGTTGTTTGAATAAATTTTCCATAACTTTGTTTCAGATCTGAGCTACAGATCAATAAGCTGTTGCCTAATCATTGTTTGACTGATTAATTCTCTAAGTTATGAAGAGATCTAGGTAAGTTGGAAGCTACTGTTAATTTTGTTAATGTAATCTGCATGAAAACAAAGAACTGAAACTGGTTAGACAGAGTTTTAGAACCCTAGGGGTCTTTACATCAATGAAATTCAAAACATATCCCACATGAGCCCACCACTCATCATCTAGAATCAATGATTTGACTTTTTGAGCTCTTCCTGTACTTGATTGCCTCCATCCACTCCAAACAGTGTTGCTGGCCATAGAAGTTAATGAATGTCACTTTCACAAGTCATCTTAAGATGATTGTGTGATGCAAATCAAGTTTTGACAATCTAACTTGATGTTTAAAAAAATAAATTCAAATATTAAAAGATAGATGACATGTTACATATTGATAATTAAAAAATTAAAAAATATAATTACCTGCAACACCTCCAAGTTGTAGAAGGTCTTGAAGATGCCTTGTGACATGTGGTGACTAGTCGTAAACATTAGAATCTCCTTAGCATTCATTTAGATTTCTTTGATCCACTCAATCTTTGTGCCAATCTTTTGCAGTATCAGGTTGAATGAATGGGAGAACATGCTGTTAAAAAAAAAATGGCCATATGAACCCTCCACTATAGAACTAAACTTCCTACAATTTTAAGCATTGTTCGTTATGACGTGGACAACATTTTTGGGGCCCACCATTTCAAAGGATTGTATGAGGATATTGGCAATGAAGGTTGTATCCTTCACTTGCCCTTCATATTGCCTCAAAAATATCCTCCCATTAGGGGACACTATAAAGACATTGATTAGCGGCTTACTTTTGCAATCTTTCCATCCATTGGAAATGATGGACAAACTTGTTTCAGGCCATGTATCCCTATTTGCATCTCAATGATGCCTCTAGTGAAGCTTTCTCCTTCTCCACTAAGGTGGTGCACACCTTTTCATGCTGGGGACTAATGTAATTAGCAATGGCCATTAGCATATCCCACCAATATGGTGATTTAACAAGGCCATTGGCATAAATGCAACAAGCAATGCTCTCATCAACAACTTCCCTCACTTAATTCTTGAAGGCATTTTTCAATAGGCCTCTTTTATGTGAAAGAAAAGGGGCATTCTTTTTTCGAGAAGATGATGGCAATGGCATGAAAGGATGTGGGCTAACTGGTTGTGATAAGCCATTAGGAGGTTTTTGCAATCCTTTCTTGTCAAGAGGATGTGCTCTTTGCTTTGATCTACTATTTCCCATGTCGACATCCTATTGTTCTTTAATATATCCCATTATTTGTTGCTTTAGCAACTCTTTTTTATTTGGCCCTTGACAAATTCTTGTTCCCAAGCTAAAAATAGTGCATAGGTGAGCTTTCACTCAACTATATGAGCTCTTATGCTTAGTTTCACATTGGCCACAATGTATGTGATAACCCTCACTACCATGAAGTTGTTCAATCATTGTCGTATGTCGCCAAAGAAGTGATGTTGCATCAAATTTAATTGAACTCTTTGCATCGGGGGCAATTGAACTAGAAATACCACTCATTTTGTATGAACATAAAACAAAAAATCATTACAAATTTGCAATCCTACAACTAAAAATATGAAAAAAAAATCAGCATTATAACCACTTTTTTTTTAATTAAGAGGGGTAAACGTTTTTGACCATGAGCTGTGAACCAATGAGGTCACAAGCGGGGGACCTCATCCCCAATATAAATTCTCTACCATTACACCCCAATGGGGTTTGAACCTTGATGGCAAGGATAACAACACAACAGTTTAATCATCACACCATGCCACTATTGGCAACATTATAACCACTTATTTTATATAAAAAGGTTTTAAAAAAATTCAAAACTTAAGTTATAAAGGATTGAAATTTTTTACTTTTTTTAGAACCTGAAAAAATTTAAAGTTTCACCCATCTTTGGTGGTTGAATCTTCCCCATGCAGCTCTTTCACCCCTATTAGTGTAGGTTTAACTCTCATATAGCCTTCACCTTTGAAGAAAAATGAAGCAACCTTAAAAAACCAACAATAGCAATTTGGAGGCAAAAAATGTTGTTTTGGTCCCTCGTGTTTGTGAATTGAAAGAAAACAAGTCATATGTGCTCACTTTAGGCTGAAATTGAGCTTTTTAGATAACTTTTTGTTTACAAAACAATTAAAAAACAATTAAAAAACTGTTTTTTTAAATTTTTGGCCTAGACACTATGTGCCCTCCTAGATGGGACCCAAATGGGTACCAACGGTTGGGTGGGGCGGGGAAGGGGGGTTAGGTAGAACCAATACTTAGGTGCATGGGAAAAAATAAGTTACAATTACAATGTAATATTATTATTGCAAAAAAATCCATTTGATTTGATTTTTATAACTAGTTTTTGAACCTATGAGAACCTATGATACATGAAATTTTAGAAAGGGGGATGGGTTTTTGTATGGCATTTGTTTTCTTGAGATTTATGAAATAGGGATGACAAATATTATATGGGAGAGGCGTGTTGGCATTGGTCAAACAAGCTTAGATGTTAGGAGTAGGGGCAATGGGTTTTGGTTGAGTAATGTGGGGGAGTCCTCTCCCAACTAAGTAGGTTGGGTTTGGTTGAATAATAGGGGCGAGTCCTCTCTTGTTGGTATTGGTCGAGTCATTGCCCTGGGCGTGAGCTCAAATTTGGCCCAAAATTGAGTGGTTTGTGAAAAATATTGCTCACCTCTCAACTCATTGGTTGAGCTCCCTAACCTCCTATATTGGCTAAGGGGACCTTGCATTTTTTGTTTCATAAAAATGGTATTGAGTGGTTTGAGAAGAAAATAGCTCATCTATTGACCTATTGGTTGAACTCCCTATCTCCCTACATTAACTAATTGAATTGGACCCTTGATATTTTTGTGTATATATTTTTTTAAAAATATGAAAGTTTGGAAACTTTGAAATTGGAAATCTGAAATTTTTTAAAATCAGAACTTATGATGTGAAATGTGAATCATCAAACATTTAGATGAAGTATGAATTGGAATAACAAAAGATGACATTATTAGTAGCAAGTACATACTACAAATGTTTAAATGAATATAAATATTTTATGCCAATATCATTAGAGTACACAATATTCAATATACTTGTTAGACTTAGATATAACTTCTAGAATGGAAAAATGGTATTGAGTGCTTTGAGAAGAATATAGCTCATCTCTTGCCCTATTGGTTGAACTCCCTAACTCCCTACATTAGCTAATTGAATTGGACCCTTGATATTTTTGTGTATATATTTTTTTAAAAATATGAAAGTTTGGAAACTTTGAAATTGAAAATTTGAAACATTTTGAAAATCAAAATTTATGATGTGAAATGTGAATCATCAAACATTTAGATGAATGATGAAGTATAATAACAAAAAATGACATTATTAGTATGAAGTACATACTACAAATGTTGAAATGAATTTAAGTGTATTATTCCAATATCATTATAGTACACAATATTCAATATACTATGTTAGACTTAGATACAACTTCTAGAATGGAAAAATGGTATTGAGTGGTTTGAGAAAATATAGCTCATCTCTTGATCTATTGGTTGAACTCCTTAACTCCATACATTAGCTAATTGAATTGGACCCTTGATATTTTTGTGTATATATTTTTAAAAAAAATATGGAAGTATGGAAACTTTGGAATTGAAAATTTGAAACATTTTGAAAATCAAAACCGATAAGGTGAAATGTGAATCATCAAACATTTAGACGAAGCATAAATTAGAATAACAAAAAATGACATTATTAGTAGCAAGTACATACTACAAATGTTGAAATGAATTTAAATGTATTATGCCAATACCATTAGAGTACACGATATTCGATATACTATGTTAGACTTAGATTCAACTTCTAGAATGGAAAAATGCCAAATGGCAATGTCCAATCATTTTCATTACTTTGAACTCTCATATGAAGGATTGGCCCTTAGTTGTGTGTCTACATTATTCGGTATCACTCTCTAATGATGACCTATGTAGCTGTTCCAAAGAAACATCAACCAATGTTAGTTGTTTGTTGTCCTCATGAAATTGTGAAGGCTTTGTAGGTTCAACATCCCATTGCATTGTAGGAGTCTCTTTGTGGTTGGTTGTCTTGCGATTTAAGAGATGTAAGGCATTATGTTTAGCTACTATTTTCTCCTTTCCATGAGAGGTTAACTTGTTCCTCTTAATAGAGTGGATGAAGCTACAAGTAGGTCCATTCCTCTAAGTAGTAGAGGAACTATAGAAGGTAATGTAGACACCTAAAAAATGTCATCTTCACTTATTCATTTGTTTTGTCCAATTGTCACCTAATTCATTCATTCATCCCCTAGGTTATCTTATTGTCAATCAAATCACATTATCACTTAATCACCTAGGTCATGGTTTCATCTAATCTTCATCTAATTCATCATGTCATCACCTAGTACACGTGTCATCACCTTGTCACTTAGGACTCCTAATGTTTAATCATTTAATTAAATAATTCTTAAGTTATTAATTAAATTTGGCTAATATTATTCATCCATTTAATTAATCATTTATCCACACATTATCCATTAATAAATTAATTTAATATTAATTTCCACCTCGTGTGCACCAATAATTTAATTAATTAATTATTAAATTGATTACTTCCACCTCATGTAGTGGATTGCCTAGTCTAATCAATTCACTTAGATTTACTCGTCTCACTCATCAATCAAATCCACTTCCTGCAACCATGCAATCAATTAACTATTCCATGCAATAGTCAACTCTCCATGATTCTCTTATTCACTTAGTTAACTTCTCCATGCAGGCGATTGACTAATCAATCAAATCTGTTAGCTCCCTACTCATATTGAGTTGAGAAATTATAATTATTTTAATGTGCAACTTTTCTATAAATTTCACATGTCCTCACCAGTACCCGAAATCAAGGATTAGATCTCAGGTTCTAGATTGAGTCCTAGCCATTCATCAAATCCTCTCGCAAATCTATAATCAAATCCATTTTACATCATCTCTTAATCAATCAATCAAGCATTCATTTTATATCCAAGTCCTATCAATTTCATATCTAGAGAATGCTAATGTTATTTTGGCAAATTGAGCACCCACATCACAAATGAGCAAAAATTTACATTCATCCCACTCAAAGGTTTGCATGTGTTTTAATTGATCTTATTTTGATGCTATTTCATTTGTTTCATTTGCATGCATATAGGCAGGTGGCAAGCATGCATAGGGATGAAATAGAACTACCATTAAGTTGCCCTCCAACATGTTTGGTTTGGCAAGTGTATGACTATCCTCTCTAGTTGATTTGGAGAAGCTAGTAAGATCAACAAACTTGGTCCGCTCTTCTCTCAATATCTACAACTTATAACTAGTGTTATGTTAGGTGTGTGTTGTACACACACTTAGGATAGCTAAAGTTGGGTCCACTTCTATAGGATGTTTGCTTTTAATACTTGTTATTCTTCAGAGTCTTTTGTTTTATCTTTCTTTGTTGCATGAGTTGGGGTGCTCAAGTTGGGTTTATGTTATAAATCTAGTACTTGATTTGGAGATTAGATGGACAAATGATTTTGGAATGGCCAGTTTTGCTTCAGTAAGTTTGTGGTTGTTGAAGATATTTTGAATGGTGTAGGCTTGATTCTTATTGCATTGTAATATTTTTCTATGAATGCAATCTAAATAGTACTATTTTTTGTTGGTTTTTTTTTTGTGAAAGGATTTTCCAATGTAAATTTTATGTTATTTGTCACTTCTCCATTGAGTGGTTTTAGATTCTATAACATTATTGTAACTCTTCTATTAAGATTAACTTGGATTGTTTTCATCATTCCCTTCATTTGTTATTAGAGGTTGATCAATTGTAGATCCTTGTTTGAAAAGGGTAAATCCCTTGTTTTAGTGGGATTTTTCTATAGGTGAATCTGTCTCAAGTATAGAGAAATAGCTAGTGCTTCTAGAAGAATGGAGATTGAAGAATTCAATAGAATTAATTTTGAGCTATGGAAGCTTATGATGAAAGACCTTTTAGTTGATGATGAACAATGGCTTATTGTAGTTTAAAATGTAGGATAGTAAACTAGTGAATTTTGCTATTCTTGTGGGAAGTAAATTGTTAGTGGAACCATGTCCTAAGACAAAAAATGAGATAGAGGACATGAATTGTGTTCCATGTGATAGTGCTTTTGGAAAGCCTACTTGTGTTATGTGTGCTAGTTCTTTTGGAAGCCTAGTTGTGTTTTGTGTGCTGGTGCTTTTGGAAGCCTAAATAATTTGATGGTTTGTAGAAGACTAGGTATCATCTAGGCAGCGAGAGTTTTGATTAGGTTAGTTTTATGTCCAATTTGAGCAAATAACATTGGATTGCTAGTAAAAAGGTCTTCAAATATGTTTGTGGCACTTCAGAGATTTGTACTTGCTACTAAGGAGGACCTGATTTGGGCAAGGTGCTAAATATACAAGGTTTCATATATGCAAATTGGGAAATCCACTTGTGTTTATGTGTTGTTGTTTGGTGGTGTAGTGAGTTGGATGAGCAAAGAACAAGCTTTGGTTGTTCTTTTGACTAAATAATCCGTATACATAGCAGCTATTGATGGTTGTGAATAGGTAGTTTGGCTTCAAAGGTTATGTTTAGATGTGGGCTTGAGACATGATAAAGTTCGGATTGATTGTGATAGAGTGCTCTTTGTTTCGCCAAATTTTCCATGTTTCATGCATGGATAGAGCACATTGATGTTCAATATCATTTTGTTTTGGACATGGTAGAGGACAAGAGGGTAGTCATTGAGAAGGTAGACACCTCAGAGAATGTTGTGGATTTTGTTGATGAAGTTGGCGTGCATTGAGAAATACCATTAGTATAGATTGGCTATGTGTGTTTTTGCTCCTAGTTGTTAATCTATGCTGCTGTAGTCCCCTTTGCAATG
>VDFB02311223.1:0-23863 GCA_007258455.2 Sequoia sempervirens
ATAGATGTGCAAGGAGAGAAGGGCCCCATGTGTACCTCGTACAATGCTCAAACATCTGCTTAATGCAGATACCCCAACCAACTAGAAATTGTCTACCTCTTCGATCAGGAACGACGAGCCTTGAGACCAAAGCACATAAAACCAAAGATACAAGATCTACACTATCAATGAATGGAGATAGGTCTATCTCTGACTCCACTACTTGAAGATGCCTAAAACCAAGAACTCGTCGCATAACACGTGTAATCTATCTAACATAATAGGTCATGAGCTCCCCATGAATCATAATACAAAGAATCCTCAAGACATCCTCCAAGGTGATGGTGCCCTCGTCGATCAACAAATGAAAAGATGATGACTCAAAATTCCATCTCTCCACAAGGGTAGTCATCATCACCCTATGAACTTGAATTGGCGACATGTAGCATATGTAACGTAATCCCGCAACATCTAGGACAACCCGCTTAAGCTCCCGAAAACCAACGATCAAATTAGACAACTGTCATGGCCGTCACTCCCTAGAATAAAGTGGTTTGAGAGAATAAAGTGGTTTGAGAGCCACTTGCAAACATTCAACCCATGACGTTAAGAATTTTCTACAAAAAGAAAAATGAACCAAAGACTATGAACAAACTAACTATAACTTTCAAAATGGACAATAGAAGTTACTTTTTTGGCAAAAGCTATTAAAAAATACAATAGCGAGCCTATTTTTTTTCAATAGCGGTGACGTAGAGCAATAGCGGTACAAATGGAAAAAGGGAACAAGTTTCTCAAAAGTGCACAAAATACACAACAATGACTTTCATTCAAAGAAGTTCAAAAGAAAACATTTTAATCAACTACAAAACCAAAAGCGAGCAAGTTTTTCAAAATCAAACATTTTACACAAAAGCGGTAGACAAAAGCAAAAACAGTACAATCACAAACATCAAAAGTGGTAAGAACGACACAAAAGGGTAAATTTCATGAAATTGTCGTTATTGCCTAAAAAATTTCTAGCATTAATTACTCAAAAAATGAAAAAGACGAAAAAATAGGAAAGGAGAAGGTACACACAACGATGCCCATGCTAGTGGGCCTCTCAAACCCATGGACTGCCTCTGCACGATGTGGGGCTCTTGTAATCCTCGACATCGTGAATCAACAATCAATAAATCAAGAAGTCCATAGATAAGAATTTA
This sequence comes from Sequoia sempervirens, assembly GCA_007258455.2. Lineage (NCBI taxonomy): Eukaryota > Viridiplantae > Streptophyta > Pinopsida > Cupressales > Cupressaceae > Sequoia > Sequoia sempervirens. Next base: position 1,185 of record VDFB02311223.1, read on the forward strand.
CTAAGGACTAAGGTTGCAAATGAGGCAAATTGAACCCTAATTACCTATTTTTACCTCTCCAAACCATAATTTTTACCTAAGAAACCCTGCTAGGTTGAAATTATGAGCTCTCAGGAACATCTGAACTATCAACAAGGGTCTTATAAGCTTAATTTTTCATCCTCTATGCATCTGAATTGAAATTGAACATTGTCACGAGCTCGACCAAAAAATAATTTTTTTTTGGCCAACCTCTCAAGGGGGCAGCCCAACATTGTACTATCTTTCCGTTGACTATTGGGGCATATAAAAAATTTCAAATCTTGATTTTAACATTGAATTCTTTGAAACAAAGCAACTAGTACTTTGTCTCAAAGAGGGGCAAAATGTAGACATGTAAAAATGACATAACGCTTATCACACATCCTAAATGATATTTTCTCATCACCGGCATCATTATCATATAATATTACTACATTTCACATCATTTACATAAAAAACCCTAATTTCCTCTATTAAATAAATAATCTTAAATTATTTAATTAATTCACTATTTTATCATTTTTGACTAATTAAACAAATTTCATTTATTTAATAAAGTCCTAATCTAACTTTATTCCTCTTGATTAATTAAATAACATCAATTATTTAATTATATTTCTAATTTACACTATTCCCCTAAATCAATTGAATTATTATTACTTAATAGTTTAATTAAATCACTTTCCCCTTTCTAATCAAAATAATTAAATTAATTATTCAAACATCATTCAAAAAAGGTCAACAAACAAATATAACTTTATTTGTAAAAGTCAAACATGGCTTGCATGTTCAACTCAAAAAGATTAATTAATTAATTACCTTCACCCCTTTTTGTGATTGAGCAAATCACACTCACTGATTCATCTATTTCTTAACTAATCCATCTATTATTCAATCCCACTGAAAGCTCAACTTGATTTCCTCAATTCGACAGATTAGGCAATCTATTTCATCTGATTGATCAATTAACATCCTTAATTGATTCAATCACAGAAGCTAACTTAGCAATCTAATTCCTCTCAACAGCTTTCAACCATTGATCTTGATTCAACATTGTTTAATCTTGCACGTTCATCTTGAAACATGAAATCTATAAAATAGCCTTCAACCTTCTCACAAATCATCTAGAATTTACAAAAGTGAAGCGTTGCACAATTACCTCTTGAGCACGTTACGATTTATTATCACAATTCTATTTCAACCATTAACACACATCAAAGATTTTGCAAAACATCAAAATGGAGGCTTTGCATTGATTACAACAATCTAACATTCAACATCAAATGCAAATACAACTTCAACATGGGATGGTCTACGCTTTTTAGTTTTGAATTCATTGTGTTATCTTAGGATTTCGTTATTGAATTTCATTAGTTAAAAGTTTCATTTCATGAGTAATGGGTATGGAATCTTGATCTTTGTTTTGAATTAAGCTTTCGTTTGATTCATTTATGTTGAGTTTCATATGCTTCTAATTTCCCCCTTACGATACTAATTAATGGAAAAAATCCAATATTTATTTTTTCAATGCCCCTTTCGAGTTTCAACAAAGCATTGCTTTTATTTTAAGGTTTAAGATAGAATAGCTTCCTTTGGAATATCTTGGAATTTCACTATCATTTGGTCTTCCGAGTCACCTCCATTGGAAGTAGATTCTTGATAGATTTAGAATGAAGGTTAATTATTGTACTTTCAAATGGTTATCTTTTGTGGGTCATCTTACCCTCTATAAATTAGTGCTATACGCTCTTCCTAACTATAGATTTTTGTTGTTACCTATTCCCAAAACCTTCTTAAAGGAATTTGATTCTTTATCTCAAAGATTTCTTTGGGAAGAAATTTGGATTCTCTTAAGTGGAGTCTTAGGGTGGGGTCTCATTGAGGGGGGGTTCTTATAAAATTCAATGGGTGTTGCTAAGATTTTTTAGGAATATTTTAAAGCTAGGGATCCCATGAATTTAGTAGTGTATTTTAACTTAAAAGTTTAAGCTCCTAAATGTAGGGAAGTTGGTGGTCTCATTAAATATAGAGATAAAAATAAATAAATAAATCTCATTTTTTCTCCATTTTTTCCTAGCAAGAATATAAAACTTCGAATGATTGACAAGTGTTAGACAATATTCCTAAGTTGGTGGGGTGATTTCTAGCCTCACCTCATTTTCACCCCTCAAATATGCATCCCTAAAAAGTAGGGGCTATTATTCAGGGTAAGATTCCAATTAATCCTGTAACATTTTTTTCTTCATGGGAACCCATGTTCCTTGGAAATAGACGATGAAGCCCCCAAATGGGATCCCAACCTTATTAGTTGGAACCATTTTTATAGGCCTAACCAAAATGGTGCTTTTTTCTTTGACTTTTTGAGTTGAATAGCTAAGTGGTTGCTAAGAATTTTTTTGGAGATGGTGTCAACAAAAAATCAACCATGGGCTAAAATTATTTACCATAAATATCTAGGTGGTGTTGCTATTAAGGAGGTTCAAAGAATGGGTTTGGTTGAAAAAGGATTAATGAATTTAACAAGTAACATCTCTTATTAAATGGATAATTTTTTGGATTGTCAATTTTGTATGCAATGCTCTCTTTTGGATAGACTCTTGGGATCTTTATCCTCCAATCATCAGTTCCTTTCCTCATCTTCTAGACTTGAGTAAGTATTTTTTGAAGCTAGCTAGTCTAAATTTATTTATTTCAAGCCTTACAGATTGGTTGGGAGAATCCATATTTTCTTTTGGAAGGATTTGAGCTATTGGCCAATAGGGGGTGATCTGAATGATCAAGTTGCTCTTTGTTCTATTTTGGAAAATTAAATTTGTTGTTCTTTGGAGGAGATTGATTCCCTTTCTTGGGGGTATGATCCAAAGGGATATTATTTAGTTTCACATGGATAACTTATCTCTTACAACATGAAATAAATGGTTACAATATTTTTCCTTGTGGGAATGTTTTTGGAATACTTATTGTTGGCCAAAGTGTAACTTTTTTATATGGCATCTTAGCCAAAATAAATGTCTCACTTGAGACAACATAATAACAAGAGGTTTCCAAGGTCTTTCCAAATGTGTTCTTTGTGGGGTTAGTGAGGAGTGTGTGTCTTATCTTTTCTTCCAATGTTTTTTTTCTATTGGCCTATGGAGGTAGTGTTGCATATTTGGAATCAACCTTTTTTTAATGTTAATTATATATCTAAATATAGGGCTTTAGCATGGGGTGACCTCCTACTTTGACCTCTATTTTGTTAATTTCCTAGAATATAGGTTCTACTTTCATTCTTTGGAAAAATTGGCTAGGAAGAAGTCATTAAATATTTCAAGGTTATCAAAATCTTATTGGGTATATTTGGAAAAAGGTTATAGAATTAGTTAAAGAATTTTTACTAGTCAAGTGTTCTATGTATGTAACTTACCTCTTCTTTTGATAATCTACTTTTAAGAAGTTAAAATTGGGGCATTTGATTATTCCCACTAATTTTAGTTCTAAGAGTAGATCTTCAAATAAGGTGAATAGAGCTACTAAATAGTCTCCTTTTCCCTTAGGATTTTTAAAAAGTTAATATGGATGATTCTTCATAAGGCAATCCAAGTGTTATAGGGATTAATGGAGTTGGAAGGAATAATATTGGGTCAATAAACTTATTTTTCTCTTCAACTATGGGGATTGGTACTAATAATCAAATGGAGGGTTAGGTTGTCCTATCTACCATGGATAAAGCTTGTGAACTAGGTTGGAAAAAAAATATATGTGATATGGATTCTATGGTTTCAGTTTCCCTCTTGACTAATGGGAAAGTTTCAATGTCTTCTTGGAGGTTGGCTTTGTTTGTGGAACAAATTATTTTGAGCCTATCAATTTTTTTTATTTCATCTCTTTTATTCATGTTCATCAAGAGTGGAATGTTGTTGTCGATTTTTTGGATATATGTGCTTATGATATTGATTGTTACTCAAATATTATGGATTGGTGATCTCCATATTCAACCCAATCTTTATAATTTCTTATGATCCTCTTCAAAATTATTTAGGTTGATAGTTTTTTTTTGTGTTTAGGTTGTTTAAATTTTTGATTTTGTGATTTCTTCTAAGCCCCAGAGGGGGTGGGTTTGCAATAAACCTCTTTGGATTGTTATTCTATGAGATTTAGTGATAATTATTTCTATCTAGAAATCTATATGTAATTTTTTTAGATTCAAAAAATAATTTAATTCTTTTTTTCCAAAAGAAATAAAAAAAATTACATTCAAACCATTTAATTAGTTACCTTGATTATAAATTCAACCTTCTAAATATCAAATAGTATTTTGAGTGATTAAGGACTCTCCAAAAATTTGTTATTGATATACTATAATTTATATTAATAGAATAACATTTAATATATTGGTGTTTTTCATCATAAAATTGATTGTATGTTTAATAAAAAAATTATACGTTTTATATACATTAGTAAGTTGTTCATATACTTTTATTCTATATTGAATTTAGTATAAATCACAAATTTAGCGACATATAGAAGATGTAAATGTTTGAAAATGTGATTCTAATATAACTTTGTTTGTTTAAGAGATGGATAATTTTCCAAAATACAAGTCAACTATAACTAAATATGTTAGTTGACATGCAATGGTTATGCAAATGATTCACATTAGATTACAATTTTATGTGACAAAATCATATAATCCCAATGACATAGATTTTGATTTTGTATATTATGATGACTTATGCCTTGAGAGATAAATTATAGAAAATAATTTAATAGTTGTAGAGGTTAATTTCTACTCATTGTACAAACAACTCATAGAGTTTAATTTACTTTCTAGAGGAGAATTCCAAAAGTTACATAACAATGCTATTGTGTTGTACACAATGTACACATATAGAGTTATAATATGTATATTTATAATGGTCAATAATAACTCAATTGGAGGCACCAATGAAATCATTCTATCTTTGGCAACACATATATTTAATACCTATTTATTTATTATTTCTTAAATTTTAAGATTGTGTGATTGATTTTTATTTATGATTTTTCTTGTCTATGTATTTGGTATAGGATATGAGAAATTTCCCAAAATTCCATATGTTGGTGTGGACAAAGTATGTTTGTAACTACAAAAGATACTCATGTAATTTCTATGTAATAAGAAATACAAAGGTCTTATAATGGGGTTGTAACATTTTTTACCCCCACCATTTGTACAAATTATGTTACTTAATTCTTATCAAAGAGCTATGGCACTAGAGATCCACTATTGGCTAATTTTATATTGTTATGGAAGTTAAGTCCCTTAGTGTTTATAGCCAAATATTAGGCATTACACCAATTGCACTTAGTATATAGTCCATAATTTATATTGATATGCTATATATTTATATCGAGTTGATATAGACATTGAATTGAAGTATGTCCCTCATGCCAATCCAAAAATTTCTAGGTTAGAGAACTACATGATCTATATGCCATTCTAATTGCTAGATCCACATAGTACAAGAGCACCACATATTTTTATCATTTTTTTCTCTTTGTCTATTTGAAAGACCAATATAGGGGCTTGACCTATAGAAAAGCTCTAAAATAGCCCAAATGCTTTCCTCTTCCCTTGTGCTTGTAGGTATCTTGAAAGAATTCAACCACATAATGTTTTGTAAGTGTTTTTGTTCATTGTTCCTTTCCATTTATTCATTAAATATAAAGTAAATCTTATCAATTATTAGATTTCTTTACTGATTTCAATATTTAGTAGAATTTTGGCTTATTCTTATGTCTAATTTAACAAATTAGGTGACTTTATGAACTTAAAAAAAATGTTATTCAGAAGTTATCTACAATTTTGGGTCATATAGATGATACCGCAAAGAAAAAACATTTATATGATGTGCTTGCATCCTAGATAGTGGGCTTCAAATTTTGGTGCAAACATCCTCTTTTTGCTCTATACTTCATTTTGTAATTTGCTTATGTTAAAAAAAATCCAAAAAATAACATTCTACTAGTCTTTCTTATACTCTAGAGCTTAGTAAAATATTTCCATTTTTAATTCAAAAATCCTTTGTAGGGTTATTAGAATTATTTTTCTCTCTCTATGTTGAGTAGAGGAAAAATATTCTTCATTAATACTTATATAATATTGGAAGAAGTAAAATATGAATCATTTACTTAAAAATTAATATCTTTTGAACTAAATTATTTTTCCCTTTTAAAATTGGTAACCATATCAAACATAGACAACTAGAGATAAACATGTAAGTTTTTCATGACTCAAACACAAAAATACCTCTAGATTTGATTTACCACAAACTCACAAATCACCACAATCAAAGGAACTAAGAAATAGTTCAAATAGAAATGTAAGTGAACAAATCACATGTCAAATCTCTAAACTTGATCCACTATGAACTTCTTAGAAAATTATCCTCTATTTCCTATAAAAATTCCAAAATAAGACAACGTGGGAACAAGATATGACCTATTGAATCAATGAGAGAAGAAATAGCTTCCAACTATTATTTCTATTAAAAATAGTAAAATATGGAAAAACCACTAATACCACAATACTCAAAAAAATATTTATGTCAACCATAAGAATACAAAAATTTGGCTCCCCGCATGAAAATTATGTTCTTTATAAGAAAACTACCCCTTTATGTCTCCAAACTAAAAAAATTGTGGATACAAGGTGGTTGGTAGGTAGCCTACATGTGGTACTATCAGTGGTAGTGGTGTCACCCAATCATTGGTAGGAGGGTGAGGCTGAGTAGCTAGTAGTGAGTGGGTGAAAATTATCAATTGAGAAATGGATCATGCCACCAATGGCCAAATTCTCAAACGAGCCATTCAATTACATATAATAGTGATGTGAGACTACATAGACCACAAAATATGTTTGTGAATATTCTTGTTCTATAGGATGCAACTAGATTGGCGATGACAATGACTTGTAAGGACCATAAAACTGTACAAATATTATACAACTATATGAACTACATTTTCAAGGATTCTCTTTCAAGACTTTAAATGGTAAAAAAATTGACCCCAAATATAATCATGTTTTGTATGGATCCATAGTTTTTTCTTCTAGGCTCAATGGTGAGATATATTTTTGTCTAGGAGGTTTTCAATAGACTACTACCCCCAAAAGCCTCATAAAAAGGGCCCAAAAAAACACACTTACCAAATCTCCATTAAACCTTAGATTTGCAACAAACCAAGTCTACAAACACAATAACCTTAAAAATGCCTTCAATTTTTTCTTACTAGGCTATGGATTCAAATATGCATAAGATTCAATTCCTTCTAACAATTAATAGTAGTAAGGAGATCTCCTCCCACAACCTAGCAACTAGACTCTGATATCAAATGAAAGCAAATTTGTAGCCATAATAAATATTTCCACAAAACACCAAGAGAGAAAAATATAAAAAATAAGTATTCATAATCTACAATACAAGAGAATACAAAAATATACCATCAAGATGGTACAATATGTACCCTAGAAAAACCCACAAATGGAAAAACCTAGCCTCCAAATCACTTACACACTCAATGTATTATCTCATGAAACAAATATTACAATACACTTGTAGAGTTTCCATGCAATGATTGTAAAAAATATAGCTCCCTAATTGCACTCCATGTGAGCAAGAAAATTAGAATCACATAACCAAACATGCCAATCCATTCAAGTCCTTTCTTCACATATGCAATTTACAAGAAATACTTTATCCAACCTTAATCAACAAGTCAAAGGTTATGATATCCAACCTCAAAAACTACTCATATATTTTCTTTTGTAGAAACAGACTTGCACAAAACCACTAAGTAGTATTACATAAACTATGTGCCTCTAACCCATGAGCTTACAAAACCATGTACCTCCCATTTAATTTTTAGTACTAAGTTTTCCCTTTTGATACTAATTTTTTCCAATATTAAATATTTTCCCATTGTAAATCCATATTAAATATGTGTCCCAATGTTACATAGAATATACTAAGTGTCTCCATGAACTCCTAATCCATGTGATGCACACATACCTAGATTTCCTATAAGCACCACAATTAAATATTATGTTATAAGAATTATGTAAGGTATACAATTTTTTTTTTCCTAACACACTATTGAAACCACTCTTCATATTATGAAATTATTATGATAATGAGAGAGTCAAGTCCACTCCTTATATAGCTTAAAATATATCCATATCATCAATATGTAGGGAAATTGTACTAGAAATCCCATGTGATTGCCGTTGACAATGGTGTGTATTGTCATTACCATTCATCTTTGTATTGTATTCATTAGCGTTCTTCTATGACCTACATGATACCTTCTATAGGTGACCACTTACATATGTTCTAATCCACGTTGCTTTTGAGCTAATTTCTTGTCATTTTAACTATTCCATTGCTAAGAATAATCATAATCAATTATACTTTGTTATTATCTATGATTTACCTTTATTTCTATCATGAATATAACATAGATGAATCCCTTCACACATAATTCCCTTTATCAAATAATTAATATACTTCTTGGTTATAAATTAATGAGAAATTTACAAGAATAAAAGAATATAAATAATTAGTAGCATTTTAGACCATTCTTTATAATTTGGCCAATTTCCTTTCATAAATACTTGTATTTCATCCATGATAAAATTGTAGCTAACATACAATGTAACTCATATATATATATATATAAGTGCTAGGATCTTGTTAAATTGGCGATGACACATTATTGAATACATTCTCTCTTTTTTAATAACTTGGACCAAAAATAATGGAGACTAAACCATTGAATTAATCCTTCCAAGCCTATATCATATTCTTTTCTCTAGTTGAATCCTCTATGACTGCTATATTAGAGACAATGAGAGATTGGAGCTCATTGATCTTATCCTTTTAGATAAAATTTATTTAATTCTTGAATGTAGGCACCTCATGTAACAATCTAACACTTCATATGTAGTTGAAATTTTATTGGAGATGTTTAGTACATACTTGGGATTACTATATACAATATTTATGATAACCACCTTAGGAAGTCATATAATGTTAATCTTAGCTAGCTTGGGATCAAAATATTGTATCTAGCCTATAGTATTTTGGATATTTGTGTTTCATTCCTATAGGTCATAGCCATTATTATAATATTATTTACTCTTTCCTTGAAAAAACTTGTGATCACATTCTCAATATCCTTCAAGTGGCCTTTCCAATTATCCTATGTTCATTCTTTGGTCCTTTTTCAATAATCATTTCAACGTATTCTTCTCTTCCTAAATGGAAGTTTTGTCTTGTGATGTGTTAGCAGATGAAGGTAATGTATTTATTTCAATTCCTTATATTTGTTCTCTTAGCTTATTAGTCATCGATTTCTCATTAGCTAGGGTTTTCTTTAAAGTTATCCTTTCATCCTTAAGCTCTTTGTGTTCTATATATAATCTTGTTGTAGCTTCACTAAATTAAGTAGTACACACTACTAAACAAGTAAACCTTGGAATAGATACCTTTCCAACTCTCTTTACAATAATTTTATCTACATATCTAATGGCAAGTGTTTCACATATGGTTTATTCTCTATTTCACCATTCTCATCCCTATCTAGAGTATTGTTCTCTATATTAGAAATAAAATTTGGGGGGGGGGGGGGAAGATTTATAATTTCTATTGTATCCTACTCCTCTTCACCCAAAAATATTATTTAACTTTTCTCCAAGCTCCTCGTCTTCTTAATAAATAGATAAAAGCACTCAAACTCCTTGGTCTTAATAAATTCATCATCAACAAGAAAATCCTCACATGTCTTCAATATCATATCTTTTATATTTGTGGCTTGAAAAATATCCTACATTAGAGTTAGATATTTGCGATGGCTAGAACTCCTATTGTCGTCCATCTCTACAACATGTGTTGTGGGAGATATTTTAATTATGCAATCTATCATTTCATAGTCAACCAAAGGGAGAAATTAATCCTTGGCTTGGTGAACTATCACATGGTGTTCCCTTTGAACTTCCATGATAGGTACTTGTGGTAAGGTTGACCTATTGTATGATTGATCAAACTTCATAGTATAAGCTATATGACCTTGATCATACTTATGGTCAAATTCTTGTGGTAGCATCATTGATGTAGTTGGGACATCAACAATAGTAGCCTTTAATGGAAATATAGGTCCAACCTACATCTTTGAGGAATTAATAAATAGAATTGTAGATAGCTTGGGAACTTTAGAAAGAGTTTTATATTCTCTAATTTTTTCTTCATCCTTTCAAGAATATCCTCAATTTAATTGAAAGCACCCCCATATTAAGATTCCAAATTCTCTTATTCACTACATTCTCAATATACATCCATAATATTTTAAGTGTAATCCTCTACATATCATCATAATTTTTGTTCAAACCCTCATGTGTATGGTAGGAATGTTGAATACCACTTTTCCCTATCTACTTCTCATTTATCAATGAATACTTGAAGATCATAGTCTCTATGGTTTGTAGTATCCATCTATAAGAACCTCAATATTTCATCCACTTTTTTAAACCCCACCCCTCCTTGATATAGAATCAAAGTTATTTCAGTTAAATACCTATTGGAATGAAATTTAATTTCCTCAAAGCTTCTAAATAAGCTCTCGTGCCTACCAATGTCTAAGATAAAACATTTGGAGAGAAAATTGATCCATAAATATTGATAAAATAATGCTCCTTGGAAAAATAAACCAATCCCCCAATTATTCTATAAATTTATCTTAAGTTTAAATTGAAAAGACATTAATAACAATATGACTTCAACTAATAACATAATCTCGATGAAGCCTAACCTTTTCAACATAGGTGTAACAAAAAAAGGTCTTAAAATTTATAGAAAGATGTATGGAGATGATTTCTATCCAAATGTGTAGTCCAAAGTTGAATTGGATTTATATCTCCTTCTTCATCACATGAGAACATATAATTAATAGTCATTTTTTTAATAAAATTCCCTAGCTATAACAAATAAGTTCAAAGAAAGCATAATAGTGAATAGTTATTGAATCTTTAATCATAAAGGATATTTGAGGTTCTAAAGCTTGATAGATCATTATTCAAGTAATTTTCCAAGAATTTCCCATAGTTAAACAATACATTGACATATGTATTCTAATTATTTTCACAAAGCAAAAGCATCCCTTAATTCATTTTTATTTTTGGTAACTTAGAGTGTCTCTAGATCAACAACCATGACCTTATTTTTAGTCAATCTAAGTTAGTTGAAACTAATCTTTGGTTCATTCCTCATGAGCCTCATGCATGGGCACAAATTTTGAGGTAGGTTTCTAGAACTTGTGACCATTGTGTGTGTTTTCAATAGCTCAACATTATGTTCTACACTCAAGAGTTCATCCCCAACTTCATTTTTTAATCCATATTAGTGCCCAAGATTTGAAACATTCCCTAGTAAAACTCCTATAAATAATATTCAAATTGGTTGCTCTTACGGGCTCTAATTTTTCCTTAGGGATGAGCACCATTGGTTATCTCTTCTTCATTGGCTTAAATTTAGGCAAATTTATGAACCTATACAAATGGTATTCCTTTTAGATGACATGATTATATATTAGAAAATATGAAGGAACACACATAGATATTAGAAACTTCTTGGATCCTTCATACATTTTGCACTTGAATCTCAACAATTCTAGATGTCACAACAACATGAAAACATGATTCTTTTGATGCACAAGCTCTCCCAAGTGACTTCAAGCTTGAATCTATCAATTTGGACATGATAATTTTTATAATTAGTTCTCTACCTCAAACTATGGATTCTATGATTTCATATAAAACTATAGTATTCATTAGTGTATAATAGGCTTTAATAAGAATTTGGTTGCTAAAAAGACAATATTTAACACAAAGAAGGTATATTTTCTATTAATGGCATCAAATTTGTATATGTAGAAGTTTCCTCAATTATTAAGTTGTTTGAAATTGAATTCTTAATCAAGAATTGACATATTTTAATCATAACTTTAAAATTTGAAGGCCAATGTATAATAAACAAAAAAAAAACCAATGAGTAGTTTGATTTCCCAATAAGGGGCAATGAAAAACTATCTAATCATCTTGGTCCATATAAGCATAGATTTCTCTAGGTCAGATGATTCATTATAAATACTTATTGATGTTATGTATATCCCTCATTACATTTGTGATTTTGTCTCTTTGTGTGCATAGAGAAACCACACTATATATCCATTGAATCTCTCATAAATTGAAAGAATCCTCATGTCCCACCACATAGATTGGTCAAGCCTATGGATTATGCATATAAGCCTTGAAATGTAATGCTTGGAAAATAATGATGCATTATAAATTGAAATACAAAATGAAAAATTTGCCACTCAATAGATATTAGTCATTGTCTAATCAGAAATAGCAATGACATAAGGTATGAATAACACATACATAGAAGTAGGCTAGCCATATGGGTGACATGGGACAATAGGATTTTTACATCAAATATAGTGAAGTATAAATGATAGTAAACAACAATAATAATGACAAACACAAGACATGCTCAAATATAATAGTGAGTTCATAACAACTAAACCTAAGAAGCGTGATGGTAAATTTAGCTATTTTTAAATAAATGAGTGTCATGTAACAAAATATTTGTGAAACTTGATCAACATGATATATTAGTAGTCAAAAAATGAAAGTTAGGAAATTAATAATCAACAAAAATTAGCATATGCCCTAAATTATGACTCTAGTAGATGTTATAAATCAACTTCAAAAAGGGAAAAGGAAAATAATGGCTACATAGGCATGCATAAAAGCTTTAGAGTATGGTTTACCACTATGAAACTCATTATTTGAGGTCAAAAAATATATCCTAGAATGAAATGAAACAAATTTTGATCATTATTTGTAAGAGGCCAATAATAGCTCTTTCTCAAGGGAGTGTGCCTCTTACAACATAACAAGAACCACAATACTCTCTAGGAACATAAGCCACACATAGAAGATAGATTATAGACAAGAGTATGAAACAAATAGGACAAAGGAACACACTTTGAGCCATGAATATAATGATAGTCATGGTTGTGTTGATGTAGGTTTTAAAACACCAATTTATCAACAAGTTGTGAAACCTACAAGGTGGAACAACAAATATTGTTCCCCTACTTTAAAGATAGCTAGCCTCAAAAAATTTCATCACATATCCATAAATAATAGAATAAATATAAAAGTCTTACCAAAAACCCTCAATTGGAAATGAGATTTGACCAGTCCATTCACAAAGACTACATGGATATTAGAATAATCAAATATGAAAAGAACCCCACTTAGTGAGAATATAAATTATTAGCTAATATGCGTTTTCAATTCATTCAAAACTTTAAATATGTGAGTGGAAAATGAACAATCATGTACATAAAACTCAAAATTTATGTATGTAATGTATTATCTTTCATGATTTGAAATTTATCATTAAGATCTTAATCTAACACCATAATCAAAAAATAGAAAATGGAAGGGGGGAGAGAAAAGGATTAAAGAAAAAAATAAAATCCAAATTTGTTCTCGATCCTCCTACACATAATTTTTTAAATGGACAAATTCAACCCAAACCCAACCTTTATTGGACTAGTTACCCAATCTTTGAAGGAATTGAATTATATAAGTAAAAGATAGACTTCCTTTTAAGCGATGTGGTCTAGATTATCACACAAGACACTTTACCAGCCACAAATTACAAGTGGTCCAAATCACATGTTAAATATATCAACATTTAATGAATTAAATGTATATAATTATTTGGAAATAAAAGAATTTTAGAGTTTGAAATCATGAAAACATGAAAAACCAAAAACGATGGAGAAAAATCTAATATATTGTATTAATTGAAATGTTTTTTCCATAGTTTCTAGCCTTTAACAATGAGCTTCAATCATATAAGAATAAGCACATTTGGATCTAAGAAGACCAACAACCATTCCCTTCAAAAGATGCAAAATGACAAAACACCTTAAAGTGTGAAAGGTAGTTCTAACTTGTCTTTTCATAATCTATTTCTTCATTACATGTCATCTAAAGTTTGATGTACAAATTAATGTCAGAAGAATAATGCATACTTTCTAAGTACTCTATTATTCTCTAAAGATCCTATCTCTATGTGTTTACACATTCCAACATAAACTTGGTTCATCCTTTCCTTTTTCATTCCATAGAGGTTAGCTAAATTAAAAAATATGTAACTTCCAATTATATAAATTTTATCATTTTGAATGTTCAATAATTTTAAATATCATGTAAAATGAATATTTTAACATTCTACTGCAAGTCGGATGTGATTGTTGATTATCACACAAGATATTTTACCAGACACAAATTACAAGTGGCCCAAATCACATGTTATATCTATCAACATTTAGTGAATTAAATGCATAGAATTATTTGGAAAGAAAATAAATTTAGAGTTTGAAAATATGAAAACATGAAAAACCAAAAACATTGGAGAAAAATCTAATATATTGTATTCATTGATAAGTTTTTTCCGTAGTTTCCAACCTTTAACAATGAGTTTCAATTATATAAAAATAAGCACATTTGAATAGGAAGATCAACAACCATTCCCTCCAAAAGACATAAAATGACAAAACACCTTAAAATGTGAAAGGTAGTTGTGACTTCTTGTTTCACAATTTATTTCATCATTACATGTCATCTAAAGTTTGATGTACAAATACATGTCAAAAAATAATACATACTTTCTAAGTACTTTTTTATTCTCTAGAGATCCCCTCTCCATGTGTTCACACATTCCAACAACATAACCTTTGGTTCATCCTTTCTTTTTGCATTCCATAGAGGTTAACTAAATTAAAAACATGTAAATTCCAATTGTATAAATTTTATCATTTTCAATGTTCAATCATTTTAAATATGAATATTTTAACATTCTACTCCAATTCAGATTTGACCGTTGATTTGCAAGATTGTAATTTAGGGTTCGGGCTCGACTTGCCATCAGCAATAACACACAAAAAATTAGAAAAGGAATTACTTTTGCACGACTTTAAAAATTAACAAGTATAAATTGTTTGTTTATTTCACTTGCATGTTTCACATCTCATTAATTGCAAAAACTTAAAAAATTGACTATGTTGATCATTGTCTCCCCTTGCACATTAGCACATAGTGTCGAATTGTAACCTGCTAGTTTTTTAAACTATAAAATAGGAGGGCTCTACTAAGAAAAGAAAAAAAATGAAAATTTTAAATTTTCATCCAATTTAAAGATTTTCTTTGATGTTTTAAAAGGTTTTCAATGTGTTTTGAGTGAAAAATAGTATTTATATTGAATTTGGCAAGTAACAAAAAAATAAGGTGTGGGTTCTTCAAAAGAGTAAGCACTCAATTTTGAAATCTCATAATTTGCAAAAATCATACGTAGCCAAATTAAAATTAGTTTCAAATTAGAAAAATGAAATATTTAAACTTAAAATTGGATAAAAGACTAAATTTTTACAAAGAAACATTAGATTCATAAAGTCGCAAGTAACCCTAAATTTTCTAGGAAAGAAAATAATTATAAATCAAAGAATATCCAGATAAATGATCCCAAACTTAAAATTAGGAGGATATGATTGTTGGCACTTTGGAGTAATTGGTAGGCTAGAAAATATAAAATAGCCAAACATGATGACTTATGGTATGCATGTTTTCCCATTTCAAAATTTAGGGAATCTGTATAATAGGTGAGTAGACTTAGAAGAAGATGAAAAGTTTACAACTTGTAAAAAAAATACTTGATAAAAATTAAAATAAAATGATCCTAAAGGGTTGGTAAACACTTATGACTTCAACAAATCGCTTTTGGAAAAATAGGCAAGATAAAATAAAACATAAAATACAAAATTTTCAACTTTATAAAATGATAAGCTCCTAATAGGGTAAACAAAAATTTAAATTTTATGGGTGTGAATTGCAAAGAGTCACAACAAATTCCCTGCCCCCATCATAAGAAAAAATGAAACTTTTAAAACATCACAAAAAAGACTATGAACACTCATCATTAAGTACATAGTCATTCAAACTTATGCAACTTAACCAAGGATACAGTTTAATTGGCATGGTCCCATTTAATCAAATCTTAATAAGTTCAAGATGGAGAAATTATTGGAAAGATAAATTTAACGTTTCAATACTTCCAAATAATAGAAAAAATTTCACACAAAAAGTTGGTTTATTTATTTTTTATGATAATATCCATGTGTCCTTATCCAAGTGTGTGCACATGATTCATTCCCTTTCTTTGACCTACATGGCTTGCTTTCCATGATTTGAGATATCTAGTCTTTATAATTTTAGTTCTTATGTAGGTAAAGGTCATCTTTAGATGTGAAAGTACATGTATCATTAAACATGTCTTTGTCGATTACTTGGGCATAGCTCTACTACCGATTGAACATGTATAGCCTTGATAGAGACACCACTTGTCCCATTAAAGCATAGGTATGTTACTAGCCATGCATGTATAGCACCAACGAAAATACTTGAGTTGCCCAGATTGAATGGGGTGTTTAATCTTTCTTTTCTTTTCCTTTCTTATATTTTCTATTTTCTTCTTTTCCTCATCCCACAAAAAATGAAGTCCACCTTTGGGTTAAGTCCACCATAGGTAATCAATTATTTATAACATTATTTTTTTTGAATTTAACATGATAATCATAGTTGTCTTTCTAAATAGACTCAAGAACATTTAAGTATTTGTAAGGTGAGGGATACAAGATACATAAGTGTAGACACCTAAAAATGTCTAACACATTCTTCTAATTCATCATTTTCCATCATCATCATGCATCACACATTCTTCTAATTCATCATTTTCAGTCATTATCACTCATCACCCCTTTCATCACTTTTAATTAAATAATTTTTAATTCTTAAATTAAACTAACCCATTTCCCTTCATTAATGAAATAATTTTTAATTTTTTAATTACTTCATCATTTTCCCTTCATCACCTTTAATTAAATAATTTTCCCTCATCCACTTTAATTAAATAATATTTAATTATTTGATTAATTATTTAATTAATGCTAAATATCCTTTTATCCTCATAATTAAATAATTTTTTAATTATTTAATTAAAGATCAGGCATTATTTCTTATCCACCTAATTAAATAAGTTTTTAATTATTTAATTATCTAATTATTTTTTCAAGATTAAATAAACATTTAATTTGTTTAATTGCACATTC
This sequence comes from Sequoia sempervirens, assembly GCA_007258455.2. Lineage (NCBI taxonomy): Eukaryota > Viridiplantae > Streptophyta > Pinopsida > Cupressales > Cupressaceae > Sequoia > Sequoia sempervirens. The sequence goes on from VDFB02311223.1 coordinate 18,462, forward strand.
CTCGAGAAATAAATAAACTATTTATTTTATTTGTTTCCTAATTATAGTGCATGTCCTATCTCTATTCTTCCAAAAACCTAAAATTTGAAACTAATATAAATTTAGGAATCTTTCATAAAATATAGTGAATGAACTTTAGTTCACTTCACTTCATCTTTCCATGCAAGCCCATGCACAACTTCTTGGTCTCTCATCCATCCTGATCCATCAATCTAATCTTACATCTCACACCTGGTGATCCCACAATAGTGGTTTACAATTTTTGGCCAAACTGGATGCTAAAATAACTTTTTTTAACTAAATCTTCACTTTCGGGCACCTATAGTGGCTAAACCGTGAGGAATTTGAAGATGATGCAAACTAGAGTTTCATAAAAAAATTTCTATAGATTCTAAATATATTTTTTTCAAAATTTTAGGAATCAAATTGCACTTATTTTTCCATCTCCCTCGAAAACTAGTTTTTTTTCAGAAAACAACATTTTTAAAAAGTGACGCTCACCGTATAACATATAACATTTTTTCCATGAAGGGTAAAATTCTAATTCTTTCGAATTTAGATTTGTAACTTTGATATCTAGTGCTTCCACTTGGTTAGATAGTTTTATTGATATTTTTTCTTTAATCAATTTTAAATTCAAATAAATTATAATTCAGACATAGTGTGACCGTATAGCGTGTAACTTTTTGTATGTATCATCATTTTCTTTTTTCTTTTTACTCAAGACTTCAATATCTGGTGCAATATTTTTAACTTTTTTTTTTGATAATGCTATTTTTTTATGTGCAGAACAAAGAGCTTGATTTTCAATGAAAAACCTACATTCACGAGAAATAAAAAATAAATATAATAATAAAATTAAATTTATTTAAAATTATACTTTTTGGGAAGCTGATAATAAGGACTACATACTTACAAAAAATAAATTTTAAATGAATTCATTTGATCCCCCAAAAGGTAAATGAAAAGTGGTTTTTTATCAGCATTTTGATAGGTGTAAAGGAGACTCCATTATAGGTATGGTTTAAAACTAGCGGGGTTCTATCTAAGGGGGTTTGATTTAAGGTAGTTTGATCAAACCCTCTTCAATTGGAATTCTTTAAATGAAACTTTTTAAGGCTTAAATCATTATATTTTCTAAAAATATATGATTTCAACAAAAATCAGATTCTCCCAGAAATTGTAAACCAGCTTTGTGGGATCACCCCATTGATGTTGATCTCACATTTTGAGATCCTATAAATCAAATATCTTTTAATCAATCAACCCCTCCTTGAATTAGCATCCAAGCTCATATAGTGCATCATCATCAATCTTGCTTTTGCACAACAAGGTTATGCTAAGTTTATGAGAAATCCACATATCATATCAAAAAGTATAATCTTATACTTTTGACAACGGAGTAAGGCTTGGTATTTTCGTGTGAGGTAAAGTAGGTTAGAATAGCTTAGTTTGATTTAAATTCTTGTTATTTGATTTTTTCATTTGATTATTATTATCACTTCATTGGTAATAGGTCTATTTGATTATTAGATTAAGGTTATCGATTGTGATTTCCTATTTGCATTGAATCCATTGATCATCTCAAAATATTCATGTTTACATTCTAGCATGCCCGATGGGACCCACGTCTCTTATTTAACATTCAATTGAGTTTTCAAGTTACAAGTTTATAGTGACGCAATTGAACCCATATCAATGCCTTTGAAATGTAGATCAATGCTTTTGACTATAGTGAAACATTTGCATCCCACAATGATGCTTTTGAAGCTAAATCGATGCATTTGATCATTTGCTTTTGCAGGTTTTCAAGTTTAGAGCGACGCAGTTGAAACCCGCAGTGACACATCTGATGAAAATTAATGCTTCTAATATTACAATGATTCTTTTGAAAAATACATTGATGCATTTGATTTTCACATTGACACAACTGAAGGTACAATGACACATTTGAAAGGTATATCGATGATTTTGAAATTTATAATGACACCTTTGACTTTTAAAGTGAAATATTTGATTTAGTTTATTGAATTTTTCTCTAACCCTAATATTTGCTCAATTTTTTGGAACTAACACATCTTTGTAGCATTGGAAAACATTGGGAGAAAACTGGTAAAAATATACTACTAACGAATTTGATGTAGGAAAAAAATTAATTGCTTTGATTTCTATATTAGTTCACACTTTGTTTGGGCTCTAATTAATGATTTTTTTGTCATGTTTGGTATGATTTTAGTGTGTATGCTCTCTCCTTGTTCTTCGTGCAAGCTTGGAGATCAAAATAACTTTTATATTGCACATGTTAGGCACACCCAAGGAGTACTAGCAAAGTATTCTCTTCTCTTTCGCTTCATGTGAGCTTGAGAATAAAAAACACTAGTATCTTCTTTTTAATTTAGTAGGAGTCCTACTAGGGGATTTCATCACCCCAAGGGAAACCTCAACCATGTTTACCAATGAGGTATATAAAGGGGGGAGAATGAAATTTGTACCTCTAGTTGTGACCAACATCATCAAAGCCAAGCCACAAGATCCTCGATCTGCTAAGACTTGTTTGATGAGGAGAAGAGGGGAGACCCCCTCATCTCGGCCATCCTCAGATGGGTTCAGTGTTCTCAAAACCACTACAAATGTAACACCCCGCCACGAAACCCTAGAGGACAACACACTAAACACCTAAAATGGATTTTTTTTTTTGAAAGTGCAATAATCACAAGATAGAAGATGAATCAATAGTTTGATTCCTAATCTAAGTCCTCTAAGGTTTGTGATTACGCTACTCAATTCCCATTAACAAAACTAGCTAGAACGGAAAATCATTACATAAAACCAATTCCATCAACAATATGAAATTACATTTAATCATCTCATTTAATTGGACAATCAATATGAAACAACCATAACATGTATTCAATAGAGATCATTTAGAATCAACCCACTTAACTAACATATACAATAACATCTTTTACACTATCCATAACATAAGAGGGTTCAACATCTATTTACATCATTACATTGATACATGTGAACAACAATGTCTCCTCGTATACATGTGAGGAGAGTACATAAAAAGAATGATACATGATACAATAGATTTATAGTTCAATACAAGTACATGAATAATAATCCACATGAACCAGTACAAGTGCAAGAGTCTTCAAATCTAGGAGCAATCACCATGAACACAAACAAAGTGAGGGAACCCAATGGAGTACAATGCACATTCCACTCGACCATGTGGAACCCTAAGGTCCACCCCTTGTGCTAGGAGATAGCGAAAGTGTCCTACCACCACAATGACAACATGATGGTATACAAATGACACAACAAGGCTATAAGGGATTCCAACATGCAAAGTACAACATAACATTACACAAAAGGAATTATAAATCATTGAAGGAAATCGAATGAGAATTCATTATTCAAACATCAAAAGGAATTATCTCTCTTTCTTATTCATAAAATCTATAATTTGAAATAAATGATTTCATTCACTATTAGGTACATATATACAAATACACACACACACACACACACACACACATATATATATATATAAGCATAAGGGTATATATATAATTTAAAGTAATTGCATTTAGATTATCAGCTTGCTATTAACAACAATTATCAAACAAAAAAGAATTATATAAAAGACCCATACATATATATATATATATATACATACATATATATATATATATACATACATATATATATATATACCGCACTGTATAAACATACCGAATTTAACAAAGCCAAAAATTATACTTGCTGCAAATCAACGATACAAGGGAATGGTCTCACATACCAATTACTCAAATCACATTGTTAATAGACTCATTCAATAATATCAATATATTGATCAATGTATAAAGTGGAGCTATTACATGCTGAGGATCGACAGACTATTAAGAAAAGCTAGCATCATTAATCAACATTGGGTAACTCAATACAACAGATAAGAGAAGATGCCTAAGCTACAGATAGCTATGCAAATACACATTGACCCAACAACAATGCCGATTTCTTTGATTTTAAAGGATGACGAATAGAATAGGTGCATACATTTAAAATGCAGTCGACACTTAATTCAATGAACCATAGATATTAACCACAAGTCTATAGAAATATGATTTATCAAGCTATACAGTTGTCTATCAGACTTAAAAAAAAAAATAGAACCTAGCTTGAGTTTCGATTAGGAATGATTAATATATCTGTGTGAATGCATTAAACAGGAGCTCGAAACCAAATTCTATCAGACAGGAGCTCGAAGGTATCAAACAAAATTTAAAAAAAATAAAATTGAATCCCCTCTTTTGCCACCTATGTCTATATAAGTATGAACAGCCTAACTGCAAGAAATGGAAGATTGATTCATATAAAAGTGAAGTGGCATATAAGATGCAAGGGAAACTGAGTTTAAATAGAGTAAAAGAATAAATTAAGGTATCCAATAGAAAGAGATTTTTCCAAGCTAAAAGACCAGATTGTTAATCAATTTGTAGCAGGGGTTTACAATCCTCAGCCAAGCAATTGCTAATTAAGTCAACTGGAAGTAATTTAATGAATAAATATTGTTTTATTTACCATGCAATTTTATTTTTGAATAACAAAGATGAAATTGGAGGAGTAATGGAACCTAATTTCACTTGTTTGCCAAAGATGAGATCTTGATATTGAGCTCTCCTAAATCCATCTTTCGGCTCCAATCTCCTCAATGAATACTATAGGAATCCAACACAAAGAAATCGCCAAATCCAGTGGAAGCTCCAGGCAATAGAGAAAACTTCAAACCTCCAAGAACAAGAACTCAAAGCTTCTTTTTGAAAACTAGAACATTCACGGGAGAGATAATCAAAAATTAGTTTTCAAAAAAGATGCAAAAGTCCCCTTTATTTTTGCAAGATAACCAATTTATTTTCCACTTTTTCCCCCACTCTCCATTATTGCATGCATTTTAAATTTAATTATTTTATTTAATTTTACCTCACCTTCAACTACCACTACTTTTAATTTTTAAAATATAACTATACTTTAATGCTTGCACACAATAAATCAACAATTAAAATATTAATTTATTAGTTTAATCCTTCATTTTAATTTTACTTGCACAATGCACTGATTAATATATTTATTTAAATATTTCTTTATTAAACCATAAGTTTTGATTTATTTAAATCAAACAAAACATTAGTAATATTTTATTTATTAAAATTATAAATTATATTAAAAAATTTATTTAAATTATCAAATACCTTTTTATCTGCAATACTCTTTTATTTTAATATAAAATCAATCAAAGCATCAATCAAGCAAATAACTCAAATGAATTGAATACCCAACGGTACTTGACCACAAAGTGAAATAGAAGGAAAAACAACAACAACATCGACAAAACA
>VDFB02311224.1:0-11995 GCA_007258455.2 Sequoia sempervirens
TAAATGAAAAGAATATTATATTACATATTTCAGATGAGTATCTAGGGGGAGAGACTATTAGTTGTGCAGATTAATTTTTTTAAGGAATTAATATTTATTCTGACATCCACAACAACATGCGTGCCTTTATTTAGTAAAGTCATTGGATTGTTAGGTTATTTAGAGTATAAAATGTGGGCAACTATATTCATGAATATTAATTGCGTTAAAATAACACATCTAAAATATTATCACATAAGTAAACATGAGTAATGGACTTAGTAATAGATAAATCAATTTGAAGCTTAAATCCTAAATGACAACCACAAAACTATATATAATGTATTAATCTATTTTAATGACAAATATATAATGTATTAATCTATTTTAGTATTTTAATTTTCATAGTATCTATATGAAAGATTAAATTGCATTAAACAATAGAAAATTTATTAATATATCTTAATATTTTTACTTTCATGTTAGATCTTTTCTTTTATTTAATTAATTAATTAATTAATTAATTAATTAATTTTGATATAATGTTAAAGTGACAATTTTGATTTATTATAGGTTTTAATTCTCCGAAATGAAACAATTTTTTTTTAAATCACATGATAAGGACACTTCTTATTATACTTCCTATTTTAAAATATTGGAACTACATACATCCATTCTAAATACGTCCTCCTTGTTAGACGAAGTTAAGTAATTACGAAAAACAACTTAATTTGCATAGGAAATTCTAATTCTAAATGAATTAGCACAATTTACATATTAATATATTCTCGAAGAGACAATTTAATAAGGCCAAGAAATATTTACTATGATATTGTACTAAATGTTTAAGTCGAGTTAAACACTTTAGCAAAGTGGTAACAACAATCTCATAATACCAACTAGAATTAATAAATGACAAGAGCAAAGGCCATTCTTTTTCTTTCTTTCTTTTTTTTGTTAATTAAATTCGTTTGTTGCAAGATAAATCTCAAATAAAAGCTAACTTCTTCGCTACATATTAAATATTAATCCAGATAAAAGATTACCTTTGTAGTTCTAATATTACATAGTAGTTCACCTTTCAATTTCTAAGACATTTAAGAAATTTCATGCACACAATGATTATTTACATTGAAGGTATTATTGTTTCTCATTAAAACTCACCGGATTATTATAGTTAAATATAAAAGTAATAGTAATAATTTATATTAATATAATGATTAGTATTATTGTCCATATTCACCTATAATGACTTCATCACTACTATGATCATAAATATCACTTTTATTATTACTATGTTATTGTGCATTATTTATATTAACATTAATCCTTTGATATTAAAGTTAAATTATTATTGGTAATGTTATTTGATTATTACATAAAGATGAATACCAATATTACATTGTTTATTATTACTAATATCCCTCTGTCAACATCTACAAAAACTACACAAGTAAGTGTGATATTATATTAGTTCCCATGCATATGACATCATTTTGTATGTACCTCTTCATGAAAGGTTAAGTAGTAACTGAAATCATAAAAAACCTCATAGATAACACATACCCACTAATCGTAACCAAATATCACATAAATGATCAACACATCAATAAATGGAAAGCTCCAAGGTTACACAACTCAATATGGTAATCCTAAGATTTTATTAGATGACCTCCACTATCAAAATATGAAATCAATGTTGCAATGCTAAAAAAAAAGAAGGTGAGGCATCACATTAAGGAACAAACTAATATAGAAGATCCTTGATTCTTTTTCTAGAAGAGTGAAAAATAAAGAAATTGCAAGTTATTAAGTATTTTACAAATATTTAAAGTTCCCTAAACTCTTTCATAGTTTATGTATGCTTTCTCAATCAACCTACAAATTTGCAATATTAAAACAACATTTATCATATAACATAAACCTACCAATGCGAGTGATGTAAACCGAACCCTATTGTGACCTACAAATTTAATTGAAATACTATATATGAACCTTTCATGGTTTCATAGCTTCTACATACATATCATTTTGTTTACAATATATGTCATATATCCCTAGTCTTCCAATCCCATAAAACATGTATAATGATTAGAACATAGAAAAAGGAATAGTCATACATTCTTGTGAAGAATACACACCATGAGTTTGTAGATAATTTTTTCACCCATGTAATATATATTGTTAATTATAAACTAGCTTTTGCATCCTATATTTCAGCAATTCTTTTACACTATGAATTCAGGGATGTTTTATGCACTCATAAGATATCGTGATTTTCCAATTTATTTTCATACTCTACATTTCCACATACTTGCATTATACATGTTTGAAGATTTCTTTTACATAGTTGTTAAATTTATAAATTGCACATATGTTCCTACATTCTATATTTCTCTAATAGTTATTCACACATTATAATTTTATACTCATCAAGCAATACTATAATATTAAAAGTTTCAAGCCTACATTTGTATTTGTAGTGTAGGAAAAAGTATCCTTTTTTCACACTTAACTTGGAAATAATTAATAATAAAATGAGTTTAACTATGCCTTGATTTAGTGTTTAATATGTTTTTCATATTCACATTAAGTTTAGGGAGCTTTTTAATAAAATAGACTTAATTATGCCTTGTTTTTGTTGTTGTAAGGTGTACCTTTACAGTTTCACATTAATCTAGGGCTTCATTAATTGATTGAGGTTAATTTTCCTTAATTGTCACCTTTAATCCAAATCCAAGCCTAATTAAATGCAAATTTTGAGAGATAAAACCTGACATTCATAAATTCCATTTCACAACACTTAACTTTGGAAGATGTGTGTCCTAGGTAAGTGACCTAGGACCTGTTGATGGTCAAAATAACACAATAAAAATTAAGAAAAATATTTATATCCTACTTCTCCTAAAAAAAGTAAGTAATATCCAATCACCTATCTTTCAAGGTCTCAGTAGTCGGTTCTCAATTGTGTTGTCATCACTTACTCCTTCATGTAATTGTAATGTCCAAGGGGCCTTTGCTGGTAAATAAGATAACAGGCTAACTATTTTGAAATATTCTAACAGGGGGCTTTAAATAAATAGAGGAAGATAGATCAATGATTTTTGGAATAAAAAAATGTGAACAAGCATTTTACCAAATTTAGACATGCAAGTTCTTCTCTACCAAACATTTCATAAATTATAAAATAAATGAATGGAATAACTCACAGACATTCATACAATTATACCCATTCACAGTGCATATTTAATAATGTACTTACAATTCATTTTTTTCTTTGAAATCAATTTTTAATAAAAAACATTATTAACTTGCCATATAATTTTGTAGATCAACAAACAATGAGAAAATATCATTCATAGACAATGCAACAGATGGTTTTAAGTTCGGCCTATTCTATTGATTTTCACCTATTAAGAAACATTTACACACAACAAATTCCACTGGCGTATGTGAAACGATTTTCTATTGACACCATCGTTAAACTAAGAAATTTTTAAATTTTAATTATTTGCATAAAGCTGTAAAAATGTCTAACTATTTGCATAAAATCTCTAAAAAATATAGCTTAGGCTGCAAATCTGACTTCAATTTTCTGACCTTTACAATGAGGAGAATTCTATAATTAATAGAAAAATAAAACAATGCAATTTCCTCCAAAATATCCCAAATCCACAAAAATGGGGCCCAAATCCATAACTGTTGGGACACCCAGTTGAACTGGAGTAACTGCTACTTCAAATTTGTATGTATATGATAAGCAACACCTCTTTCTTGACCTACTAGAGATGCCTTTATTTAACTACAATTTCCTTCTACAAAATATGATGCTTGGAAGTTTGAATTTTGTTGACCAGATTCTATTCAAAAAATATAATATTCATCTACTCACTTGGTCGCCTTAACCTATTTGAGATACTCTTGAAAATTACTAAATATTTGTCCTAAGGCCTTGTTATTGGGTCCATCAATCAATTCAACCTTGAACGTTTCTCTTTCAAATTCCTTAGCGGCTACATTAAACATATCCTATAGCTAGCTAACATCCTTAGCATCACTTTGTGCATTAGACCTAGTCTCCATCAATTTTTCAAGAAGATTCTCTTCAGCATCATCTCCTTCCTTTATCAACCCTTCTAACTAGGTGTTCCATTGATCTTTTATTTCCTATAGGTAATTCAATCTAGATATTGATGAAATCTCCTTATTGTTGATAGTATCAAGAACTACCACAAACACCTTTGCTTGATCACACATATCTTGTTGAGCTTGGAGTAAGATCCTTCTTATATGTTCCATGCAAATTTCCAATCAAAAGATTAGTATGTTCATAGACTTATCAATAAAATTTAAATCTTGATCCCCCAAGATACTATATCCAATTATGTCTCCCTTGGGAAGCTTGTTTATAATCCTCAACTTTCAAATATATTCTTCATACTTATCTTATTTTTCCCATAACTTCTGAGTATACTTTTCTAGAGTCTTGATCAACTCATGTACCTCTATATAACACTTATAACCCATAGTGGAAAGCTCCTCTATTTCTCTCCTAAGAATACCAACCCAATTATCAAACATTTAATCTTTTCCTTTCATCTCACTCAGCTCATTAACTTCTGTATAAATCATTAATATAGGTACTCTTGATGATGTTAGTTGTTCGGAAGTAGATGTGGTTAGATCTTTTAGAAATCTTTTCATATACTCTATCTGAGCTTTGAGCTCATCCTTGGTTTGTTTTTCCTTAATCATTGTTAACTATGTCAAGGTAGCCACAATATCAATGTGGTTTATATGTTGAGCCCTCATCTACTTGCCCAAATTAATAGTATTGATTTGATAATCAGAGGCTTGTAACTTCCTCTCATCCTTATCAACTATTGGAGTTTGAATATCTTCCACCAAGTCGCCATCAACAATAATCTTCACGGAGCGAATGGATCTTGGTTTCTTCTTAGGTTTCACCTTATCCACATTTTTCACCATATCATACTTGCTCACTTGTTGAGCTTGAACCAGTTTCCTTTTCTCCATATTTATCTTTAACCACATAGGAATAATTGGTGGAGGTGTTACCTATTGGATACTCAGAGGTGTTGACTTACAAGGTGAAGGAGGTGTAGGAATTGTCTCAATTCTTAGTGTAGACACAACCTTTTGTTGCTCAAACCTTTCCTTCTCTACCCTCTCATTCTCTTTAAATTCCTACTCTTTCTCCTTTAGCAATATTTCTTGTTCAATCTTTTCATTCTAAGCTTTTATCTTTGTCATTTTCTTTATCTCTAGTTCCTTCTATTGAGCTTATTCTTCATCTTTCTTTTACTATTCATGTTCCTTTGCATGAGCTTCTTCTTGTGTAGCTAAGTACTCAACAACTTTGCTTTGGGAACTTTCCATTATTTCCTTTTGTTCCTCCTTGTTAAGACATCATCCATTCCTACTTCATTCCAAATGTGTCCTTCTATGAGACCTACATCCTCTTCCTCATAATATTCTTCATCTTTCCATTTTTCCTCATCATGTGATGTAGTTTCCTCAAAGTTTGAGGGGATAGGTGATTCTATTACGTCAATTACTGGGGCCTCTTTTTCATGACTTATTTCAGTTTTTATAGTTGAAGGAACAACAAATGGACCTTCTTCAACTATTTTTGTGACTAGTGGTCATGCAATAGAAGCACCTTCTTGAGTGGTCTCTATGGTTGGGTATACTATAGAAATTAGTTGAACACCCAACCTTGCCACTACTCCTATGGAGGAAACTTCATAAGTAGCAGTGACCTCTTGGAAATTCTTTGCAATATTTCTAGTAGTAGGTGAACACTCTCCCTCCTGTGTACTACCCTTCCTCAATCTTGTGTACTTCTTTGGCTTAGCTATAGAGGTGAACTCACTACTAGAGTCCTTTCTCTTTCTCGGGGTCCTACCTTGGGGTTGATGGGTACACACCTCAACCCACTTTAAACTCCTATCAATGACTACTTGTGAATTTTTTTTAGTATTTATCTCTTCTTTCTCCATCCAATTGATGGGATCTAAATCCTTAGTAGCCACCTGATCAACTTCATACTAAGGATTGAGAATGATTTCATCATCTGAAATGCCCTCTAGTGTATCTTCCTTAACCTCAAAGTCTTTCATTTATGGGATGGTATTTTTCTCATATCCTTTCTTTCTTAATTCAAAATCATTCTGCAAGTTAGCCCAAAATTCTTTGAGAAGTGGCTCATGAAAGGGAAATAATGAAGCATACAAACCATTCATTTTTCTCTTTAGATCAAGGTTTTTCCTTGATGTATGAAATTTTAGGTTTAAAGTCTGAAATTCTTCTAAGGTTAATTTAGCTACTATGGTAGATGAATAAGAATAAAATCCCAATTGAGTAGGGAATGTGTGACATATGGATTTGTGTTTTTTTAAAAACTCTGTAATACTTCCACTACCTAATGAGAGAATTCCATCAAAATCCACCTATCACGACAACACCTAGGTAGCTTGAAAGGATGCTCATTAAAACCAAAGAGTCTAATATAATTTGACTTAGGGTATTGGATAAACCAATTCTACTTTCTCCGATGAATTCCATTGCTTCCCTAGATAATCTAAAGCCAACATCTCTTGTGAGGTGGTTGATGACTACATATAGAAATGCATCATTCACTCTCTTGAGCTGACTTTCTGATGCCTTAAGCTCTAGTTGATCATAATGCTCCCATATCTTTTTTTGTCCCATATATTCTCCAAGTACTCCCACTTTATTCAAACCAAGAAACCTTCCCATTTGTGCAACATAGTAAAATACATAGGAAGACATGTAAAATGTCTCAGTTTCCTTCACTTTGATCATCTAATTATGAATATTGTCAGATATCAACTGCCCACAATCCAAATACCATTATCTATCTAGAATATTTTGGATAAATGTCAACATCCAACTCTCAAATGCATGGGAATCTTCCTTCTCAAATTCCCTAGCCAAGAATGTAGTGACATCCCCTATGTCTGCAGAGAAATCAAATCTTTTAGGCTTGGGTTGTATTTTCTTTGTTTATTTCTTTTCTATTTGTTGATCATCAAAGCTTGTGCCTCTCTAATAGTCTTATGGGAAATTTAGTGAGCGGGGGACCAAATTGTGCCTCATTGAATACCTCTATTATTTTTATAGAAAATAAACTCTTCTTTGGGGTTTTGGAGAAAAAGGGTAGAAGGAAATGTAAATATAAAACATAAAAATGGTGATGCACCAATGATTTTACAACATTTCCAACCCAACCATTCCTATAATTGATATAATTAGACACAATGACATAAACCTTCATTTTTGGAAATAAAATAAACAACAAAGGCTAACAATAGGCATAGTGTAGACCTTCAAATCTTTCCACAAGTAGTGTTCATTAAGGTCTGATTAAACATAAAGATTTCTAAGGATAACAGAAAATACATTCATAAATTACATGAAATCTACCTCCTAATGCAACATAACATAATAAAAAAACAACCTTTTAGTAAAACAAAGAAGTCCAACGACATAATCCAGTTTTCAAAAGTTATTATTCTACCAAATGAGCATATCGCATGGAAATTAGCTACTTAAACTATTCAAATTTAGCTTGGAAGACACAGTGTTTCATTCAGAATGATAATATAAAGAAATAATGCTTGAAAAAGGCTATACATGCACAGTCTCAAAAAATTCTCCTTAATAGTTTGTGCTTCAAATATTCAATGAACTATAAAATAAAGGTCAGATGCTAATCTGATAATAGTTTAAGCCTTAAAAGATATAACATGCTAGAGATAAGTAGTTTTGCAATTATACCCCTAAAAATAATTCTATATCATAAGAAAATAAAATAAACTTTTCCTTAGGGTATGTGCAGGATCATGATGGGCCAAAAAGTGGCAATATGATGGGTATGTGGCTGATGACTTTCTTTCACCCAAAATTGATGAAACGAAAAGGGTTTTTAAAAGAGATTCTCAACTTTCCACCAATATAAATTATGCTTTATTTTTAATTTAATAAGTAACTATTATGCTTTACATTTTTTGAATACAAAGCATGTGAGCATATATAATAGAAATTAGCTACTTAAACTATTCAATTTTAGCTTGGAAGACATAGTGTTTCATTCAAAATGATAATATAAAGAAATAATGCTTGAAAAAGGCAATACATGAACATACTAAAAAAATTATCCTCAATAGTTTGTGCTTCAAATATTAAATGAGCTGTAAAATAAAGGTCAGATGCTAATCTGATAATAGTTTAATCATTAAAATATATAACATGGTAGAGATAAGTAGTTCTACAATTATGCCCCTAAAAATAATTATATATCCTAATAAAATAAAATAAACTTTTCCTTAGGGTATGTGCAGGATAATGATGGGCCAAAAAGTGGCAGTATGATGGGTATGTGGTTGATGACTTTTTTACCAAAAATTGATGAAATGAAAAGGGTTTTTAAAGGAGATTTTGAGCTTTCCACCAATATAAATTATGCTTTACTTTGAATGTAATAAGTAATTATTATTCATTTTCTATTCAAATTACAACTAAAGTCCTGATTGATAGACTGATTGAAAAACATCTATAGCTTTCAAACAATATCACATTTTTGAATCCAAAACATGCGTGACATTCTATGCTTCACATACTATAGGATTAAAAAGAGAAAAATGAATTTACGAAGTTTTTAAATCTGTTAAGGTGGTCTCACATGCCAAGTTTTTTATATTTCTTTTTAAAAGTAACAAAAAAATTCATACTCACTGGCTTACCTAGAAAAAATTCGCTAAAAGTGTCATACCACATCTGACATGAGTCCATACTTATGTCTAAAATATTATAAAAAAATATTATCATTTTATTGTGGTTAGGGTGGCCAGACAGACACCTACTTCTTAACTTTCCCTGAAATTTAAGTACTACTGCATTGAAATTTCAAAATTTCACCAAATAGATTTTAAAAAAAAAAATAAACCTTGTAGTTTAGAAACTGCATTCAATTTTATATAGATTCTATTCTTACATATTTTTGAAATAATATAGATAACTTATTCAAATTTTTACATCAAGTTGCCTAACTCTGATTTTTCTAAATTTTTTGCCACTTAAGGGCCTATTTTTTTCCATGATGATCTTGCACATACCCCTTACCCAAGGAAACTAAAACTTGGAATCCAACCCTTGATTGTGTCATCACCTCTCCTATATAACCTCAAAAAGGAGAAAATGTCACCTCAACACCAAAGTCAATAGTGCCAGGTGTTGACAATTGATAGCACACTATTCAATCATAGATCCTTGGTTAGGTCACAACAATCTTTTCTCATGAATTCTTAGTTTTTGTATTAATGATTTTTAGATATTTAGCAAAGATAGAGGCCTGTAAATGATCAAATCCTAGAAAAAATAGCCCGGCAAAAAAATGTCTAGTTGACTGATCACATCACCCAAAGGCATCGACTCAAAGCTTCTGCCCCAAAAACCAAGAAAGGAAAAAGGCCAACAAGCTTCGACAAACTCCCAGAAGATATCACTTCATAAGAAGCATTATCCACCCATAGTGAAGAGGTGACATCTTAAAAAGGTGAAACCTTCAAGCTCATGAATATAGCTCCTTAGAAAATATTCGATGAGATGAAACGTGTCGCAAAATATTTCCCAAAAGGGAGATGAAAGATGAAAGTTGTACAACCACCATGTGGTGCATTGCACACCTTTTTGATAACTCTTCTTGACTATGGGCGCACCCGAAACTGAAAAAATGTACAAGCCAAAAATCAAAACAATTAAGGAAAAAATGCTCTTAGTTCTGACAACTCATAGGGGGTGCTCACTTTGTGGATGCACGAACCTAGGCCTCTGGTTGTTCTTGGAGTTTGGAAAAAGTAGAATTATACGCCTCCCAGTCTAGATCAGTTGGTAGAATGAGAGTTTGAATTTGTCTATATGCTTGCTCTAGCTCGAAAACCTCTATGAAAGAGACAAATCCCCATCTAGAACAAACTGCTCCCAGGTGATAATAGAGTTAAAAAAGAGGATAAATCTCATGCTCAACATCATTGGCCAAGGGCATTGTAATTGAACCTGAGAGTACTACAAAGGTCTGGATCTTGTGTTGAATTACATCTGTTACTTGCTTAATTGTTAGTGATGTCTTCATGTAGTGAAAGGAGAGGAGGCAACCCATAAGTAACCAAGATGTTCAAATCCTTCTTGATCTTAATGACCCACTTATTCAACACCATCTGACACTATTTATATTTTTTCACAACCTTGTGATAGTTGATGATCTCATTGGTTTTGATGCAAGCATCTAGCCGGTTAGGAATCCCCACTATTACTAGGGCCTTTTTAGTGGTGATGCGCAACTTAGAAATAAATTTGTTGGACTCCACCACTCTGGGTGAGCATTTTTGCATAAATTTATTAGCCATTGGGCTAACCTTACCATTTAATTCCCAAACATATCTTAACAATTGTAAAGCAAGCCCAAGAACGATGGCATTAACTATAATCCACTCTGAATGCATGGATATCAACTTCTTCATTATTGGGAGGGCTTGAGATCCTCATGTAGTAGCTACCTCTTGGTTGAATTGAGATTCTTTTTCTCTTGCGCTTTCCTCCATTTGAATTCTCTCCCAAAGGACATTTTTCAATTCTGAGCTTAGCCTTCTAACTTCTTGCTTTGAATTTTCTGCTTTCATTTGGGCCTTCCGAAGATTGTCCGAAGTTTAGGTTCAGGCATCATTCAACTCTCTTTTCAAATTTTCAATTTTAGTATGAAGCTGAACCTATTCACTCTAAGCTTCAACAAGCAACTTTGATGTGTTTCCTTGTTGGCCTTGAATTTTCCTTATATAGGTCACTTCAACTTCTCTGCCTTAGATCTCATTCTGCAATCTGCTTATTGTTTCCTTTACATTTCCCAACTCTACCCTACACTTCTTTAATTTCCTATCCAACCTCTCATAATAAGCATACAACACCTTCTAAGTGGCTTTGGCTAAGACCACTTTGTCATGTGGGCAAGTTTCATTCAAATCCAGGCCTACAATATGAATGCCATAACCCTCCACATGCATTTTCCCTTCAACATTGGAAACAAGCAGCTTCATGGTAGTAATAAGAAAATATTTCCACTCTTCATTGAAGCAATCTTCAATCTTCTTGGTAGTTGGCATATTGGAATTCTTCAATAGTATTTTCTTCTTTTTTTCCTATTGGGCCTACTTGGTAGCATCAAAATGACCATCAAGAGTCTGAGGGACACTGATGCTTTGTGCTACAATGGAAGCACTATGAGGTAGCCCGTAAAGGGTGATGAAAGGGGAAACTTCAAATGTGTGAGCATGAGGGTACACAAAAGGAAGCGTTATCATGGAAAAGGCTGGAACACCAAATTGAGTAGGGAAAAACCAATAGGCGTGAACATAGAAACATGTTGATGGAGAGGTGCCTTCTTGAAACTAGATGGGTTGGGAGTGATGGTAAAGTGGTAGTTTCAGTCATTTCAATGGGTGCTCTTCAAAGGGGAATTGAAGAGACAATGACCATAGTGGATGAAGCTCCTTCAACGTGTGAGGTATCTTCAACATATTCATTGAAAATGGCAAGGGGTGAATTCAGGATTACCAACTTAGGTTTTGAGGACAAAGGATTCCTTTCCATGGGAGGAGGCCAGGGATTGACCAAAGATGTAGAACCAGGAAGAAGAGGGGGATAAAAACTTACCTGAATCATAGTGGTCGACACATTTTGTAGGGTGGGCTCTGATTCTTCTTCTTGTTGGACCAGTATGTCAAGGGCACCTAGGTCCTTGACCCTCCTTCTCTTTGCATGAATGGAACTGGTACATCCTCATCCTCTAGAAATATTATTCTCAGAAACTTGGCCTTCAATGGCAGTAGCAGACCCTCTTGGAGACTGCCAGGTTCTTTTCGCTTTACTTCAAGAATTGGAATAGGACGAAGCTTAAGGATCCATTCACCTTGAGTTG
>VDFB02311225.1:4552-26321 GCA_007258455.2 Sequoia sempervirens
AAATAAACCTAGTAGTCTATTCTTACATATTTTTGAAATAATATAAATAACTTATTCAAATTTTTACGTCAAGATGCTTAACTCTATTTTTTTTGAATTTTTCACCACTTAAGGGCCTATTTTCTCCATGATGATCCTACACATACCTTGAAAATGAGTAGATGTTTTCAAAAATGACATTAAAACTTATATTTATAGGTGTTCATACCTAATTATTCATTATTTTGACCTCACAAGGTGACATCCATAAGAAACTTGAATTAAGTCGGTTGTTTTCCCACTCAAACTTGAAAAATCCCCCAAAAAGGACTATGTCGCCACCTTGGGTGACTTAGTCCCATCAGGGGTTTTTGAGGTGAGTTTTCTAGAATTTGAATTATTTGAATGTTGTTTGTCAGGATTTGTATGATTTGTGGGTGGAACAACCCTCAAGGTCCAAAATAATGAATCTTAGGGGCCTATAAATGATAAGTTTAAGGAATGATTAATGCAAGGGTGCCAAAATAGGTCCAAATTAAGCACAAAATTGCCTCTTTTTTCAAGATTTTAATATTTTTTTGACACATTTAGCCCCCACTTTAGTGCCCATATGACTTTATATGCATATTCAAGCTAAAGGACTCTAAATAGTACACTTTACATCATAAAATGATACTCATTCAAAAGATGGGAGAATGAAGCCCCTAATGTAGTTATCTTCAAAACCACAACATTAGGAACTACATTGTGCAACAAAAATTTGTTAGTTGTCCAAAAATACTCTTATTAAACTTTTAGAAATTGTATTTGAGGGTAGATGTATGCCCCCCCTGGTTTTGCTTGCTTTATGCAGGTAGAATCAAGGTAGCAACCTAGCCACATTGAATAAGAAAAATCATATTGTATGACATATCCACGTACCATGCCACATAACAATAGATGATTGATGATGTAGGGTGCAGAATGATGACTCAAACACATCAAAAATGACATTCACTAGCACCTATTATGTTGTTTTGAATAAAAAGAACTTAATTAACTCTAAGATAGTTAAAACCCTAATTTCATACATAAGAGTTAAATTAGTTAAAAGAGTTAAAAAAAAGTGAATTAATTTTTCATTGAATTTTTCATTTTACCTTCTTGTAGCTTAAGAGTGATGAGAGAATAGTGAAATATGTCGAGTAGATGGGACGGGGTTATGAGCCTATGAGACTAGACGTGCTATGAGACTAGATGTGCTATGAGACTAGACAGGACATTTCTAGGTTGATTTCTAGGATCTTGGGAAAAGAGTTTTCAAAGTGTCCCCCTTTATCGTGAAGTGTCGCATTTGTTCGCAAAGTGTCCCTTTTGTTTGCAAATCATCTTGTTTCTTTGCAAAGTGTCCCAAAAGGGTTCTAAAGTGTCTAGGGCCTTTAGGAAAACACACTAGATGAAATTTAGTACACTTGCATGATGAATAAAGTAAAAATTAAAGATGCTAGATAGTTTATAGAGCATATTTTTGTGTTTCCTAAGAGATTTAACCTTACACTTATAGCAGAGGACACAAAGCACCTGCAGGTTGTGGGTATATATAGGGCATACCTCATGCCCCCCATGAAGTACCATGATGCTATGTTGATGGCTCTATGTGAGTGCTGGGATCTAGACAATTGTACATTCCACCTTTCGACCAGAGAGATGATGATTACTCTAGAGGATGTGCACCGCATTCTCTAAGTTCCTATTCGATGAGAGAAGGTATGCTTCTAGGGATATCGTACCTTCCACGAGTAGAAGGTTGATATGCAATATTGCCTAGATGGGCCAATGCAGGATGAGTGGGTGAGAGGACAGATTGATCTATCAATTTTATTGTATTCACTAGCCCCAATTGTAAGAAAAACTATGAAGCACATAGTGGCACTAGTACTCATCCTAGATGGCTAGGTAGCACACCTAGAAGGAGGACTAGTATAGATGGTATGTGGCATGGAAAAGCAAAGAACAATATACACCTATGGGCATTGTATCCTACTGCATTTATATTATGATCTTGGTTAGATAATCTTTTAGGAGGTAGACAACATGGTGTACTACATGCTTGTACAGGTTTGGTTCCTGGAGCATATCATGTGTACCAGACCTATTGGCTTCCCATGTCTGATAGCAGTGGGGTATCCTTAGGCCTTTGGCTATACCCTACAATTTTTTGTGGCAGTACAAGGATTTACATTTTTGGAGAGTGAGATTTGACTGATTGGAGGAGGATGAGATCTTGTGGAGACCTTATCATCTGACACTTGAATGGCTAGATCACATGAGGTAGTTGAGTGGATTATAGTTAGACAAATTTTTGGTTGGATGAAATGATCATGTAGTACATCCCTTCTACTACAATCGAGTCAAGTAGCAGTTGAAGCATATTTAGAGACCATCTAGGGCACAACCATTTTTTAGGAGGTTAGTACGTAGTCTCAAAGACCAGGTGATACAGTACGATTCACTCTAGAATTTTTTTTTGAGAGCGACTCTTAGTACTCAGATCATGATGAGCCTCCAGTCTCCGACATGGACAATGTTAGTGCCATAGGTGAGTATGAGGAGTGGTGGACAGTGTCATGACCAGCTCCCATATTTTTGATTGATGAGCCTATAGGGGATGCAGGGTCATTGCCAGATGAGAGAGATGATAGAGAGGACATGGTAAATGAGACATTGTATAGAGTTGCAAACGTATTTACCGATGTAGATCTTGACTATGATGGCCAGGACGAAGAGGAGAACGATGATGAGGAGGAGGAAAAGGATGAGGATGAGGATGAGGATGAGGATAAGGATGAGGAGGAGGAGCCACCCCTAAGTGAGAGTGATGAGGCAATAGTTGAGGATTGACATGTGTGGGGAGATCCCTCGCACATTCATATGACTAGATCACAAGCAACAAATATAACATACATTAATACCCATTGTCATAGAGAGGCTAGCACATCTTCCATGCCCCATGCACATGATGATGTTGATGTTTCTTAGCCTACAGGAGATATAGGTGATGATATTGTATTTACACACGTGCTTTGTTCTTTTATTTTATGTGTATATATATCATGATGTGTACTAATTGTGTATTATTTCTACTTTGCAGGAGCCCTAAGAGACTATCGAGAGTCTATCATTGGATAGCTATAGATCTAGTTTAATCATCTATCAATGAGGAGGAGATGGACTTAGATTATGTGCCCCCACCCATTGTGGATGAGGACCTAGCATCACTCAGGCCATTCCCGAGATTACGAGCAACATATTAGAGTTTGAGGAGACGAGTCCATCAAGCTAAGATTGTAGTAGAGGCACAATCTTATTGTACCCCAGCAGATATTGAGAGACTAGAGGTAGAGGTAGTGTGGCTATAGTTAGAGAGTGACCAGATAACAAGGGAGAAATGGGAGGCCCTTGGATGGATACAGGGTTTAGAGTTTGCACTCAAATTCAGTGGATCACCACTCAAATTCAGTGGATCACGATCACAATCACATACGAATGTCTCCCTTTTTCCTACTATTAACTCCTTATGAATACAAAATCTTGAGGGATCAGGTAGTCATAGGCCTTATTAAGATTGTATACAGTGATGATATGTACATAATTTTTTTGATATATATATATATATATATGTGAGAATTTTATGTTTTACTAGTTTTCTTTCTTTATGGAATGTTAAATGGCAATGTGATTAATTAAATAACCTTTGCAAGATTACTTAATTAATGTATTTATGATTTAATGAATCTTATGTGATCTAATTAAAACTTCTTACAGTTTCTTTTAGATACAACATGGTGATTAAGTATGTGATGCTAAATTAAATGCACGTATGATTTAACTTAAAATAACACACAACATGAATTTGAATAGTATGAAACCTAAAGTAATTATAAAATAAATTAAATAATTACCTTAGTGCTTAAGACAAACACATAGCTAGTTGTCGAGAATGAAGTAGTGTGAAAGCATATAGGATATAATTCGATAGATCTATTCAAAGGGACTAGAAATAATACCTATGTAGATGCACAACATTGATAGGGTATTTGAGGGGTGTACCATCTAGCTCTGTTAATCTGTAAGCGTCAGATCTATAATTTGTATTGGTTACATAGGGTCCTAACCAATTAGGACTGAATTTTCCTTTTTTAGCATAGTTGACAGTAGTGTTTCGCTGATTTTCATATAAGACTAAACTACCCTTGTTAAATGTTTGAGTGATGACATGATGATTATTTTTACCTTGTGATTGCTTAGTGTAGGCTTGGAGATGCTCAAGAGTGTTAATATGTTGTTGATCAAGCATCTGAAGCTAGTGTAATCATTGTTCCTGACAGGTGTTATTACCGAGAAGACCTTGAAGAGCAACCCTTAGTGTTTGGATTTTTAACTCCAATGACATAATTGGCTTAGTCTCATAAAAAGGTTGTAGGGTGTAGTTCACGTAGATGATCAAACACTTGTTCAATAGGCCCATAATGCATATTGTAACTATGTGTGCCAATCTTTGTTATGTTGGTTAATAGTTTTCTTGAAGATTTGTTCTTGAGAACCTTATTAGTTCTTTCATCTTCACCATTAGATTGCAGGAAGTACGATGCTGAAAAGTGATGTTGGATATGAAATGTGTCCAAGAACTTCTTCACATCATTTTCTTTAAATAGCATTCCATTGTTAGAGATTAATTTAGAAGGGAGTCCAAAGTGAGCAACAATGCATTCCAATATGAAATGACATATCACATCAACGGTGGTGGATCGAAGAGGAATAGCTTCTACCCATTTTGTAAAATAATTGGTTGTAGTAATAATAAATGTATGTCCAACAAAAGATGGTGGTGAGATTTTCCCAATTAGATCCAATCCCCATACAGAGAAAATCCAAATAGGGATTTGGGCATAGAGCTCAGACATAGGAGCATGAATCAAATTATTGTGTTCTTGACATTTGTGACATTGCTTAACATAGGCATAGTAATATTTTTCCATATGTTTCCAGTAGTATCTGATACAAAGGATTTTTTGCACTAAGGTCTTTCCTCCAAAATTACCTCCATAGGTGCCCGCATGAGCCTGTTTAAGTTCCATATTGATTTTAGAATCCCTAGGACATCTAAGTAAAATTCCATCAAAGAATCTTCTATATAACACATTAGCAACAATTATGTACTTGGTTGCTAATTGTTTTAAATGAGTTTGGGTGTTGTTTATTGTTGGGTCGAGAATGACCTACCATCTTCTAAATAATTATATATGGCATCATACCATTCACTCAAGTTCTCCTTGATGGTTGTTAACACATCTTCATATTTATCATTGATTGAGGGTTGCATGAGTGGATGAATAGTGAACGTGATGTCCTTTGAAGGATCTTGAGGTGATCTAAGAGAAGCAACACTTGCCACTGCATTCGCATGTCGGTTATCTTTTTGTGGGATGTTATCAATGATGAATGATTCAAATTGTGCCAACAAGGCCATTATGAGATCCTTATATTTCAATAATTTATCATGTTTAGGTTGATAAACATCATTGATTTGTTTGATCACTAGTTTTGAATCATGAAAGATCTTTATTTCTGACACCGATGATTAAAGTAACATGCAATCTAACAATTAATGCCTCATATTTAGCTATGTTATTTGTATAGATGAATTTTAATCGATACGAAAAGGGAATATGCTTTCCTATAGGTGGAATTAGGATAACCCTAGCACCAGATCCCTTTCTACTCTTGGATCCATAAAAATATAATTCCCATGTAGGAACTTTTATTGTCAACACACTATCATCGAGAAAGGAGTCATTTCTAGGTAGTGCTAAAGGAAAAGGAGCATCGTCCAAGTGGTTGGTCAAAGATTTACCCTTGATTGTTTTTTATGAAACAATCTTAAGGTCAAACTCAGTCAACAACATTACCCATTTATCTAGACATCCTAATAAGTCTATTTTATTAAAAAGATGTTTAAGAGGATCAAATTTTGTCATGAATTGTATTTCCACATTTAGTAAATAGTGTCATAACTTACTAGTAGTGAATAGAAGAGCCAAAAATTGTTTTCAATTGGTGTGTATAATATTTCATAATCCATTAGAGTTTAGATAATGTAATAAATAGGATGTTATTTACCACTTTCATCTTGTTGATCCAATAATGTTGCAAGAGCATGGGTTGATGTGGCTATATAAGAGATGAACAATTTGTTTGCAATAATGGGTTGTAAAATGGGTGGAATTGCAAAGTATTCCTTCAAACTCTCAAAGGCCTGTGTACAATCCTCATTGCAATGAAAATGAAAATCCTTTTTGAGAATATGTGTGAAAGGTAATGTTTGATCGACTAAGGAGGTGACAAAATGATGGATAGCTTGAATTCCTCCTTGTAACATGCGTAATTAGGAAATGTTTCTAGGAGGTTGCATGGTTATTATAGCATCAATTTTCTTTGTGTCAACCTTAATGCCTCTATGAGATATGATAAACCCTAAAAAAATTTCCATTATCTACTCCAAAGACAATTTTTTAGATTAAGTCTCATCTTGTATTTGCACATCCATTAAAATATCTTCCTAAGGACACTCACATTATCTTGTCTTGTTAACAATTTGGCGAGGATGTCATCAACATAGTCTTCCAAGAATTTATGTATGTAATCATGAAATATTAATTTCTTACCTCATTGATA
Organism: Sequoia sempervirens; assembly: GCA_007258455.2. Classification (NCBI taxonomy): domain Eukaryota; kingdom Viridiplantae; phylum Streptophyta; class Pinopsida; order Cupressales; family Cupressaceae; genus Sequoia; species Sequoia sempervirens. Next base: position 11,246 of record VDFB02311225.1, read on the forward strand.
GGTTGTACCTGCATTCTTTAATCCAAAAGGAATCATAACCCAAAAAAATGTCCACCAAATGCTTGTGAATGTTGTCCTATATTGATCTTGCAAGTTGATAAAGATTTGATTATATCCAAAAAATCCATCCATGAATGACAATAGAGCATGTATTGCAGTTGAATCCACTATCATGTCGATATTAGGAAGGGGAAAATTGTCCTTTGAAGAGATTTATTCAAATCACGAAAAATCTATACACATCCTAATACGATTGTTAGGTTTTGCAACTACAACAATGTTTGAGATCTAGGGAGAATAATCTATAGGACAAATGAAACCTACGTCAATGAGTTTTTCAAGTTCTCCTTTAACAAGCAAGGATATTTTAGGATTCATTTTATGTATCTTTTGTCAAGAAGTCTTACCATATTTAGTAAGAACAACATTATGTGTCACTATCTTCGAATCAATTCCTAGTATGTCCACATATTTCCAAGAAAAAGGTTCATGAAAGTCATGAAGTAGGGTTGCAGTCTCCTCTTGTTCTTCATCATCAAGACATTTCCCTATCTTAATGAATTTTTATTTATCATCTGCATCCATTGGTACATCAATTGTATCTCCCAAGGGAAGGGCATTTGATTGAGGAAATTTAGGATCATATGGTTCAATGCATATGGCTTTCTCATTGGTATCCATATCCTTTTGCTTGGTATTGATCATAGCACAAGTAAGTTTTCTCTTTGAAGAGGATGTCTTATCAGAAGCACCTAACATTTGTTTTAGAGATTCATCATTGTCAAAGTACTCCCATGATGGTGGTAAATCCATATCAATTAATTTAGGATGCTTTAGTGTGAGATTAATTCATGGTTTACATATGATAATATTGATGTTTAGTGATGTTTACCATTGTATCCCAATTTCTCCACAAGTTCATAACCTTTCCCATAAAATATTTCCATTTCCTTTAGGTTCAGTGGATGTTGATAATCTATCTCATCAAATTTTGTCGTGTAAGTTGTATTTTATTCAAAATTAGACAAGGTAGATGTTTGGGAAGATTCTTCCCAATTTTGAGCTAACATAACCATTGGTTGTTTTTTTTATTCATCCTCCTTTCCTATGATGATGTATTTTCCCATAAATGAAGGTTTGAATTCTAATGACCCCCAATCATCACCTAGAAATTTAGACATGGTTTCTTCTTCTTTTTTGTTGGGCTCAAGAGGTTCTATGTGAGATGCTGGAATCAATGTGTTAAAAGGACTAGTTGTTCCTTTTCCAAGATGTAACCAACTTTCAGGCTTGGGGTTTTTTCAACTTGATAAGATTTGGTGTTATAGAAATATTTCATTATTTTTTGAAGGGTTGAAGGCACCACATGAATCTCATGAATCCATGGTCTTCCCAAAAGAAGATTGTACAAAAGATCATAGAGCATGACATGAATAGGAGTTTGCAAGATAGCCATTTTGAATATAATAGTTAAGGTAATTACACTGAGCCACTGCTTTTTGATATTGTCAAATCTCTAATAGATAAGGAATCAAATTTGATTTGTAACTTATCCACATGTAATCTATCTAGAAGTTGAGCACTGCACACATTAAGACTAGAGCCATTGTCAACAAGAGTTCATTTGATTCCTATTCGATTGAATTGGGCTATTATAATAAAGGCTTCATTTTGCTTCCTTAACTCTAATGAAGGGAAATCATGTTGATGGAAGGTTTTGTCTACATTAACTATATTAATTCCTTGTATTAGAGCTGCCACATCATTTGCATTTGTACCAGGGGGAACCACTTTTTGTTGCAATGTTGTTTGGAGTATAGAGTGATAGTTTGGTGAATTATGAAGAAGGTCCCAAATAGATATTTTTGTAGGAGTTGTCTTAAGCTGTTCAATGAGATCATACTCCCAAAGGTGTGAATTTAAGCAAGGAGCAATAGGCAATATGTGATTGGGTAAAGGTAAGGGTGTTGGGGTGGGTTGTTGTGGTTGTGGATTATTTCTAGTGTAATGTGTGTGAGCAACAACATCATGCCTAGGTGGGTAAAGGGTAAACTCAAGTTTTGGTGGAGGTTGATGTTTATTTGAAGGTGGGTAAAGAACTAGTTGAAGTTGAATTCCATTGAAATATTTTCTTTTAGGTTTCTCACAACAAACCTTAGTGGATGGATTTTTTGAGATGAAGACTTGAAGAGCTTCATCTAACATGTCAAAGTCATCACTACTAAAAGGTAATCTATAGTTAGTTGGTCTAGGTTTTTCATCACCAACCTTAGTGGATGAACTAAGTGAGAGGAAGCCCTATAGAGCTTTTTCTAACTTATCCAATACATCACTACTAAAAGGTTTGGATTATGTATTTTTTTGAAAGTGAATCATTATTTTGACTATTTTATTTGATGTATTGAGGTTTTTCTTTGTATTTCCCAATCTAAATGAATTATGAACTAATGCTAAAAATGAAAACTATAAAAATATAATGCTATCCATAATTGATATGAAAGTAAATGATGCTAATTCTAATGATTACAGTGTAACAAAAATAACTAAATTGAAACAAAAAAATAATTGGAACAAACAACAACTTAAGAACTTGGAAATTGAATGTTGAAAACATAGATGCAAAATGTGTACTAGGGGTAAGTCATCCTAGGTGGCTAATTAGTCCTAGTAGGGGAATTTTTTAAGTTTTTTTTTAATTTTTTTATGGATGCTTATGTGTTATGTAAGTGTACTACAAATCTATAGCACAGATTACAAATTTTACTATTGTTCGAGGAAATGAAATGCAATAATCTAAGATTAAATGAGCCTTTAACTAATCCATGTTTTAAAACCCTAATATGCAAATTAAACAATTAAACATGAAATGTTGATGTAGGCTATTCCTAGGATGTAAATGCACTCTAAATAAGAAATATGATGTTCTAAATGCATGTTCACCAAAATGAACCACAAACATTTGTATGGATAGGCCTCGCTTGCACTTATAGGGTCTTTCACCTAAAAGGAGAAAGTTATCCCAAAGAAACATGGGGGTTCACTCATGAATAATGTAAATATGATTGAAATATACCTAAATGGAATGTTCTAAGTGCAAATAATTGATAAAATAAATTGAATATTAATGCAAAACTAATGAAATATAGATTGTTTGAAAACAAATTGTGACATGTAGAAAGATAGATTAAATGCAATATAGAACAAGATAGAAAGCATACACAAAAAGAGTGTACCTAGAAACTAACAAAGGCCAAAATGAAGACTACAGATGTCTCTGAACTTCTTGAAATTCTAATTTTTTTACCAACTGGGACACTTACACCAAACTAGGCGACTTAGTCCCAGATTTGGGAAACTTCTCCAAAGCCCATTTTAGCTAAATGGGTATCCAAATATATTTAAATTAATGTCAAACATGTGCAGTGGGACTAAGTTGCCACTATTTGTGACTTAGTCCACTTTGGCCCTTCTAAAAATACGAAAGTGGAAACAAAACACCTCAGTTTTCACTTTGTTTTTTTACTATATCCTGAATCCAAATTTGCAAAAACACCTACAAAATATAATATAATTTGGTTTCTAATGGCCGGTTTTCCTTGGTCAATCCTCTAGTTTTTTTTTTAACCTTGGAAAGATAATTAAATTTTCATAAAACCCTAGCCCTAAGTGTGTATAAGACTAGGAAATCTAAAATAAGATGCAATCCTATTATAACATGGAAGAATAAGATGCTTAAATAGAACTAAAATGATGTAAGAATCATTCAAGGAGACACTAAATCACATTGGAAATGAATCTTAATAACAGACAAACCTTACTTAGGTTGAAAATAGAGAGATAATGGAAGATGGAATCACTTTGAAAACAAGTCCTTAGGCTTGATTTGATGGGTAGTTGCATCTCGTCAACCTAGATTTCTCCATGATTCTCCATAGGCATCCATAATCAACCCTTTGCAATGTGAGATCTTGGACAAAAATTGAGCTTGAAGACCTACAAAAATCCTAGCTTTCTTCCATAAATCTTCAACTTTGTTGTAGATAGACATATGAGTCTTCTTGTGAAAGATATTGAACACTTGATTCTTAACTTTGTTTGTTGAAAATGACTAGATGATTTGAAAAATGACTTAAAAACTTATATTTATAGGAATTCATACATAATTATTTATTATTTTGACCTCACAAGTTGGCATCCATAAGAAATTTGAATTAAGTCAATTGTTTTCCCACTAAAATTTGAAAAATTCCCCATAAGGGACTAAGTTGCGACCGTGGGCGACTTAGTCCCACTAGGGGTTTTTGAGATTTGTGGGTGGAATAAGCCTTAAGGTCCAAAATAATGAGTCTTAGAGGCCTATAAATGGTAATTTTAAGGAATGATTAATGCAAGGGTGCCAAAATAGGTCCAAACTAAGCGCAGATTTACCTCTTTCTTCAAGACTATATAATTTTTTGTGAGACAAAAATAAAATCCAGCATCCATACACATGATGGTATTTTTATGAGTTCATATGGCTTGATAATTTTGTTCATCTCCATACACATGATGGTATTTTTATGAGTTCATATGGCTTGATAATTTTGTTCATCCTAGTTTGATGTAGGGCTGTGGACACAATTTTCAATGTCATTCAAGAGTACGATTTTTTCAGGATGAAGCTAGGCATACCTTCGCTAGCTTCCATGAATGAAATCACCTCTATTATCATAAATGCCTAAATTTCTCCCATAAACATGTCATGCATGTAGTGCATGACACTGGATACCATCTTCTGGTATCCCTTGGGGGATATTCATTAGACCATTTTTGGCCCACCCCAGTTGGTTGACTTCCTCCAAGAACGAACCTTCTTTACAAAAACTATGTGATGTATAAAACTAGGGGTAAGGGATAGCCAAAATTGGCCCTTCCTATAACACAATAGTTCTTTGCATCCTCTTCTTGAAAGGGGAAAGAGAAGCTCCCTCATTCCCGAGATGGCTCTCCTCCCCTTTCTAGAGAGGAGTTTTTCATGAACATGCCTAGTTTTTATCCATTAAGTTCAATGATCCCTACTCGATGTAGAACCAAGATCAAGATATCTGACCTCCATAGTAATCCACTTAGACCTTAGTACTATTTTTATGGTAGAGGAAAATTCCCCCATGGTGAATCCTCTATGTCTTGGCCTCCACGGCCTCCTATTGCTTTTTCTCCAAAAGTAGTAAACGGGAAGAGGCCCATTGTCGACGGCACTTGAGCCTACTCCCCCATTACTTCTCAACCTATTCATCCTACTCTCATATAGGAGTTTGTTCCTCCACTGGAAAGGGTTGTAGTGGACACTCCCATGGCCGAGTAGGAGTCTTTTATTCCTTCATAGCCTCTAGCCTCTAGTTCAAAGAGTCGTAGAAACCACCTTTCACGTGAGTGCAAGCATCAATGAAAGGATATCATGGTTGATAAATACACCTTACAAAGGAAGAGTAGATGACCACCCCCATATTAGGGCCTCCCTCCACATCCTCCTCTCTCCTTCCCTCTACTTCTGTTCAATATAGCTTTGTATTGCTTCTGGCTTCCATTGTGAGTATGAATACACCTGATCCTAAGAAAATACAAGTGTTCCTTGCTCCTTCGATTCAACCACCTTTGTTGATGTCCCTTTTAGATCTCCCACATTTCCCAAATCTAGTATATTTGATGAACACTTCGATGGTATCTATTGTGGTTTTCTCTTCCTCCTCTTCCTCCACACCTCTCGCCTCATCTATGGGGAGTTCACATTCTCCAATCAAGTAGAAGGTGGAGAGTCATCCTTCCAACAACAAAGGATATAAGAGGATCCCACCTTCTTTGAAAGGTGCTCCTACGTTGACTTATTTTGTCCTAGTAGTGAAACCACTCCTAGATTCCATTGAGTTCATCATGACTCTCGAATCACTCGGTGAGCCTAGCAATTTATCTTAGACACAACCTTCTTTATTTATTGAGGTGAAATATGGAACTCTTGTAAAGTGCATGTTTAACTCTTTGGATGAAATTTTGGCCTTATCAACAATCTTCATGAAATCATTGACCTTAGCTCCACAAGAGCTTGGTGGAGGGGACCTTGTGGGGCCCTCTTCCTTGGACCTTATTGCAGGATGGTTAGAAAATCCTCCTCTTAGCATTCCACCATTGTAGGTTCATCCTCCTTCCCCATATGATGATCTACAGTAGGAAGTGGATGACTTCTTGGTTGATTAGTGTTAGGGGAGGCACCTTCTTTACCCTTATATTAGGTGTGTGTATGTGTTGTGATGTGTTCTTGGATGGCCCTTGTCACCCTTGTCGGTACTTTGATACATACATGATTTTTGTGTTGTAAACATTTTTATATTTGTATCATCATTCTTCCATGTTTGTGATTGATTTTTGGAAAATTTGGGATGATGAGAATTGTTGGGGAAATTTAGGCTTCCCTTCCATGTTGACCAATTTTTTTATTTTTACTTTGTCTTATCATACATTGTTCACATGGTCTAATATAATAGGGGGTTGATGATAGTTCAATTTGTATACTACTACTATACTTATATATATTCATGAGTAGTTTTGACCCTAAAATATAAGCCTATCCCTATGCCCTCTGTTTATGTTCTTTTCTCTTTTAATTTTTCTTATATTTCTCTCTTCTTTGCTTGAGTTGTCACTTTCATGTGTGACAACACCACTTCTATAAAATTTTTATTTTAAGAAAATTCATTTGTTTCCAACAAATCTTTTCTCAAGAATCTTCACAATTTTTTTTAAAAGGATCAAATTTTCGACTTGAAACCATAAAGAACCATTTTTCCTTCACCATGGGTTCACAATGAAAGAGCTTGAGAACCTTCCTTTGAGGTGGGAGCAACTTTGAACTTCCCCTCGCATGGGGCATCTTCTTCCTTTCAAATTACTTGCTGAAAGTGAACATCTTTCAAAAGGATTCCTTGATGATGAATTGATTTGAGAAGAAACATCTCTTTCATACTTTCAAACAACATATCCCTTGAGTGGACCCCTTCTTTACGTTAGGTTCCCACATCACCCCTTTGAACTTTTTCCAACTTATTGGCAGTCTGTGTGACTGTCTGCTTACTTCACTATGTGGTAATTTTTTGACATGTTCTATCTACTTGTAAACATGTCACTTTACAAGTGTGCCTATGAAGCCACTTTCCAACTCTATGGAGTTGCCTTTCCTTGGGTTTCCTCCATGTGAGAGATTTTTGGGTTACCTCCCTATAGATATGTGAGTCTATAGGGTGCTTCTTCTGAGCTTCCTCCATGTGAGATATCTTGGGGGATACCTCCATATAAGTCTGTAGGTCTGTAGGGTGCTTCTTCAAAGCTTCCTCCATGTGAGAGATCATGGCGGTTACTCCCCTATAGCTCTGTATGTATATATGACACTTTCTTTGGGTTTCCTCCATGCAAGAGATCTTGTGGGATACCTCCCTACAAGTTTATGGGTCTGTAGGGTGCTTTCCTCAGTTTCCTTCATGTCAGAGATATTGAAGGATGCTTTCCCTGTACATCTACGAGTTTGCAGGGTACTTTCTCAACTTCCTCCATGTGAGAGATCTTATGGGACACTTCCTTCTAGATCTATGAGTCTATAAGGTAGTTTTCTAGGTATTCTTCAAGTGAGATCTTGGAGGACACCTTCCTTGTAGGTATGTGGGCTTGTGAGGTGCTTATTTCTTGGGGTCACCTCCTTGCAGGTCCATGGGCCTATAAGGCACTTTCATTCTTCAACTTCATCATTCTATGGGGCTATGGAGTCCTTTACTTGTCCTGCGCTCTCGAGTTTTCCAGATCGCGGTTTGGTTTCATTGTTGGGATACCCAGTTGAACTAGATTAATTTATACTTCAAATATACATGTATCATTATAATAAACAACTCTTTATTGGCTTATTTTAGACACCTTTAGTTAACTGCCATTTCCTTTCTACAAAATAGGATTCCTAGATTTTTGACATTTGTTAGCCAAATTTTCTTTCAAAAATAAAATATTCTTCTACTCACTTGGTCACCTTAAATATTGCTCTTTCAAATTCCTTGGTAGTTGCATAAAACATATCTTGTAGCTAGCTATCATCCTTAGTAGTGTTTCATGCATTAGACCTAATGTCCATCAATTTTTCATGAAGAGTCTCTTCAACATCAACTCCTTCCTTTATCAACTCTTCCATCTAGTTGTTCCATTGATCTTTTATTTCCTGTAGGGAATTCAATCTAGATCTTGATGAAACCTCCATATTGGTGATACTAGCAACAACTACCACAAACACCTTTGCTTGATCTAACATATCTTGTTGATCTTGGAGTAAGAACCTTCTATATTCTATGGTAATTTTCAATCAAAATAAGAGTATGTTCATAGACTTATCAATAAAACTTAAATCCTGATCCTCCAAGACACCTTATTAGCTCATGTACCTTTGTATAACACTTATAACCCATCATTAATATAGGTTCTTCTAATGACGCTAGTTATTCAGAAGTAGATGTGGTTAGCTCTTTTAGAAATCCTTTCGTATTCCCTACTTAAGCTTTGATCTCATCCTTAGCTTTTTTTCCTTTAATCATTGTTGAATTTGTTGAGGTAGCCATAATATCGATGAGGTCTATTTTTTGAGTCCTCGTCTTTATTTCCAAATTAACTATATTGATTTGAGATTCAAAGGCTTGTAACTTCTCATCCTTATCAACTATTAGAGTTCTAATATCTTTGACCAAGTCCCCATCATCAGTAATCTTCATGGACTGAATGGATGTTGGCTTCTTCTTAGGTTTTGTGAGTACTTAAAAATCTGCACAAAGCTTAAACTCCAACACTAGTTAGCAATGGGGTTATTTCATGTAAAAGCATAAATACTCCTATGAAATAATGCATAATGCCGCTCAAACAAGATAACAAAACAAACTAATTGGAAGCATGGAAGTAACATAATGCACACCTATTCCATAGTGGATTGGTGTCACTTTTTTGTGAAAAGTGACCCTTTCCCAACCCTTGACAAGCCAATGATGAAAATGCAATAGACAAAATTAGCTCTCAATGTGAAGGTAGTAACTTTGTATGAGAATGTGGATGCCAGAATGAGGAATGAGACCTCCAATTTATAGAATGATAGGATGGAAAAATATGAAAAATGGGTGAATGTGGGACAAACATTCAACCAATGGAAAGGAACCACTTGTCCAAATGTGAGTGGATGGAGGATGTGCAAGTTTTGGTCAATGTGCCAATAAATGAAATTAGGTGGCCTTTTCAAATTTCAAATTTGGCTTGTTGTAGGGAGAAAAAGGGGCTTAAATGCCAAGTGGGGGACATGTAAGAGTGGAGTTAATGCCACATTGGAAGGGACAAGTCAACTTGATTGGAATTCAAACTCAAGGGAAAATGAGGATTTAATAAATTAATTAAAATCCTTTATTTGTGCAAGTGGGAAAATCTAGAGAATGTGACATGCATTAGATTAGATTTAATCTTGATTTAGTTAATTTAAAAGAGGATTAGATGATTTGACCCATTTGACTTAGATTTAAGGATTAAACTAAATCAAAAGGAGATGAAATATGATTTTAGACTTAATCAAATAAAGATTTGATTTATTTAATCAAAGAGGGTGATGTTAGGATCAAATTAAATAAAGTTTATTTATGTAATTTAAATGGATGACTTTAGAGATTGAATTTAATGAACTTGATTTATTTGATGAATGGATGACTATGAATTAGTTAAATGCATGATGCCAATTTTTGCATGTCTATCTTTTTTGCCTCTTTGAAGCAATATACTTGCTACATTGGTTCAAAGAATAAACTTACCACTATGAAAATAAAAAAAAAAAATTGATTTTTTTTTTCAAATCCCCTAGCAGAAAGTGCAATAGTACATTGCCCCCTCAACAGATAGAGCAAAAATATTCAATTTTAGGGTCGATTTCATGATAAAGAAGTTCAAAATGGATGGTTATGATGATATGCAAATGAGATGGTTTTAAGATGCTTGGAATAACCAATCTATATTATCCTAAACAACTTAAATGATAATTCAATGCATATGAGATGGATGATACGATATTAACTATATGGTTATGCATTGGATATTTTATGTAAATGTATGATTTTATGAGATGCTTAGACTAAAAAATATATATTATGATGATGAACATGCATGTGATATGATGTGAAAATTTTTGATGGTTTGTGGATGTAGGATGGATGCACTAGTGATGATGATTAACTATTTTGGTATGATGTTAATGCAGAAAAGAAGGAATCAGATGATGACAAGAGGATCCAACAAGTCAACTTTATGAGAGATGATGATGAGAAATAGATTATTCGCTTATCAAGAATTGGGATTTTAAAAGGGACACTTACCTTATGTTTGATAACATGCATAAGCACGATGCAACAAGGTATAAAGAACCAGGATGGTGTTGCACTTAGTGTGATGGAATTTGACTCAAAAAATAGATAGGATTATTCTTGTTTACACCTGACATATAGAAACCTTGCTAGGATGCACCCTAGAAGTTTCAAACATCTTCAACCAAAACATGGAAAGGTATAACCTATCAATGTAATAGTCAACAAGCTGCCCAAAACACCCTCTATACATATCTAACAAAGCAAGTATTCACCAAGTTATATTACAAGAACATCCAACAAGCACAATAGACAAAAGATAATAATCGTTGCACCAGTCCTATCTCTCTAAATCCATTTTTTGGACATCATCGAGAGGTTATTGGAATGAGCACAAACAGATAAGTCAAAAGACAAAGATAAAGTAAACAAACAAGTTGATGCTCTTCAATATCGCTAACCAAGAGGAAATTTGTTTTTAAGGATAAGAACCAAAACTATTGCCAAAAGATAATGCCCATTGTATGAAGGATACATCCTAGGACATGTTAGTGGATGTCGACATGTCATCTCATTTATCCAAAGTGTTCTTTCTGACAAATAATGCCCCATTGTAGGAAGGATACATCCTAGGACATGATGTTATTATATGAATGATATGGGACTAATTGGGTGATAGGCTATTGACACAAAGAGTTGACCAACTTGCTTGCGTATTGACTTAAACCTGACACTTGATGTTTTGAGTTTTCACTTTTCGCCTCCTAGACTTGTTTCTGACTATTTCACCAAAGGTTGGGGATGATGATTGTTTAATATGAGCGACATTTATTACGAGTGAAAACAAAATGGGATGGATGGGTTTTTCCAAATATTTGGGTTTTTTAAGGAGTTTTGAAAGTGTTTTGAGGCTATTTTTGGTATTTTTTGAGATTTTTCAAATGTTTTATTTTTTAAAAATTTTCCAATGGTTTGTGATTTTTTTGATATTTTGACCAAGATGCTAACCTAAGGACCTATCCTAGGGGCCTCGAGGGTTGATCAATAGATTAGCCTTGCCTACATTATACACATAGAGACCACGTAGTTTGACTGATGACTTGATTGATTTACAGATGAAGATATACATGACAAAATGCCAATTTATTATGACGAAATCCTAAAGGATAGACCTAAGTGTCTCAGGGGATGATCAAAGATCAACCTTACCTACGCTCAAGACTCAGAGACCCGTAGTTCAACAAGATGACTCTATTTTTTTACCTTTAGACTAAATTTTTGACCTATTTTTGAATTTTGGCATGTTTTGAATGTCTTTAGGTTTTTTGACTTTAGGACTTGAAGAATATACACGAATCTGATCCAATTGAGAACATGCCCCTAGCATGATGCAATAGACTACTCTGATAAAGTCAAGACAAAATGACCTTGGGAATGGGATGAGTAGTACTAGGAGGGATCATGATATGAACACAGGACCAAGCTATGATGCAGATACCAAATATATGAGTGATGGATGGAAATTTGAATGTGATGGATGATGGAAACATAATGGATGGATGATGCAGAATGAGCCATGAAGATCCTGGTGGATGGAAAGTTCTTATAAACACAAAGCACCTATTTGCCAATTTTTCACCAAGGTACTTGTCCAAAGTGCCACCGAAGTAGTTTTCACTAGAGGATGATTTTTTCTCTTTACTTGTTTTTTGATCCTTTTTCTAATTTTTTTGGATTTTTTTTCTTTTTTTACTTTTTTGTTGTCACCAAGACACCTTTTTTCCAAGTTTTCACCAAGGTAACCATTTCTTCGGGAAATTTTCTCATTTTTTTAAATTTTTTGGGTTCTATACCTTGAAAGATTAGGCATAAAACTTTTTGAGATGAAAGTTGTTCATGGGCTCTTGCAGAGGCTCCCCTTTGGGTGTTGATAACTAATATGACCCTGACTTATAGCTTGTTTTGATAAAAAATGGTCACAACCAGTTGGGTTCAAATTTTACTTTGATGTTTGGATTTGGGACGTTCTTCCGATTCTCCTTTAGTACTAGTTCTCCAACTTGGAAAGTCCTGCTTCTAATTTTCTTGTGATAGCTCCTCTTGAGTTTGTTTTGATAGACTTGCAAATGATTTAAAGCATCTATATGCCACTCATCTAGTAGCTCTAGCTCATTCAGTCTTGATACTCGGTCTCTTCATTTGTGATATTCTTAGTGATGGAGCTCAATCTAAATAGTACTACTTCTAATCTATATGTTAGAACTGTAAAATTTTGAAATTTTACAGTCTATTTCATTCAAGAGTTCCAGCATTGAGTCCTCATCATAAGAATAAAATTCCCTCTTTGTATTGTCTTGCTTATTTTCTGTCATAAAATTCATTGAGTCCATCAAGTCCTTCATTTTTCATTAAAAGACCCGAATCAGCAAGACATTGTAAAAGTCCCCCGACCTGATTTTTCACTAATATATGTTTGTTGCAGACTATCGGCAGGACAATTTTCTTGTTTCGGCGACAAAAGGAGTCATTTCGGCAAAGGGAATCATTGTCGGAGTGAAGTCATAGCGAGTACATTGTGTTTCGCCACTCGGTGCATGTGGGAGTATATCGGTTAAGCTAAAGGTGTTCAAGATAATGTTTCGGAAACTAATTTTTCTTGCCGACAGGCATCTATAAAAAGTATATCGGCATATGTTGGGGCATCAGTGTAATGTCAGGGCGAAGACAATATGTCATACCGACTAATGCATAAAGGGGTCGTTTTGGCCAGACTGATTGGTATCGGCGTGAACTCATAACGAAGTCATTTTGTCTTATCGACTGGTTTGCAAATAAATGTCTCGGTAAGACTTATATGCATCGGGGAAGGTCTTAGCGAAGTGGCTATTGTTTCGCCGAACCAAGTTCAAGGATATTCAAAAGTTATCGGTGAGAAGCTATAGAGTCTTGCCGAGTTAAAACTTATGCTGATAGAGATCTGCATTGTCGGGAGAGGAACTTTTTAGTATAAGTTTCACCGAAGTATGAATATTATACCGACAGGTAGTTTGGGGTGAGTTTTTCCAAATAGGAGTAATCTAGAGGAATGATTTTGGTAAGACATTTGGTGTCAGTATAAGTCTTCCTGAGGGTTCATTGTCTTGCTGAGAGTATTGTTTCATTGGTTGGGTTTATTTCTTTGGTGAGAAAACTTGGTGGACATGCCAAAATGAGAATTCATCAGTGAAAGGGTGATCTCGTCATAGCAACTGGAGAATATTTTGAAGAGTACATATTGGTAAGACGCAAAGGTATCTATATAACATCTTTCCAACTTTGAAAGTCACAGCGAAGTGGGTGAAATGAAGATTGCATCGGAAAGAGTATAAATTTGTCTTGGAAACCCAAGGAAAGTGAAGAATTTCGGTGAAGTAGGATGAAGTTTGTGAGACATCTCCCCGACATTTGCAGGTTACAGTGAAGAGTATAAAGATAAAGGATTTCGGTTGGTGTGAGAACATTAATGTCTCAGCGACTGGAAAATGCTTTAAAGAATGCATATCGGTTTGGCACCATGAAGTCTATGTAATATCTCCCCAACTTGAAATTGTTACAACACATGAAAAATAGAAGCAATAGCCATCAAGTTGATATCAGGTGTTGGTAAGACCGCAGAGTGTCTTGGTGAATAATAAACATTGAAAGGGGATTTTGCCCCAGATTTGAAATTTTCTTATCAATAGGAAAATTGATGCGACAGTTCTAGTTTCAAAGGTGGCTTCATTCATGCTTCATTAATGGTGTGATGGGATAAAACAGTAATGACAGTAGTGTTTTAATCAATTCCTCATTTTTGAATTGATTGTTGGGGAATTGGCATGTTGAACAGAGAACCAGGACATTTTTTAGTTTAGCTCAAGTAGAACACTATAAGTAATTCCTTCTCTGTTATTCACATTTTGATTCTGTAAGCTTGAAAATGGAGTCTTCTAGTTCTAGAAAGGGTAAGGGTAGAAAGCTTGGTGAGAGTAGTCAATCGAAGGGGAAGAAACAAAAGATTGATATAGAGCATGAAGGCATTGAACGAAGGTTGAACCAAGACCTCATTGATCAATTACCTGGTTCAGGGCCTAAAGCTAGAAGGTCCACACAACTTAGGGAGAAGTTGATAAGCTAGATGATAAATGCAAGTTCATAGGTGATGTCTGGACTGCTATAAGGGGGTATGAGCTTTTCAATTTCCACTACCATAGGAGGAATCATTTTGAGCCAGTCTGTAATCCATGGAGGTTGAATGTAGGGAAATTGGTATGCCCTAATGTATTCGTTAATGTTGAATTGGTAAAATTACTTGCTGATCATTATGATCCAAAGTATAAAGCAATATGTGATCCTTTTGGAAAACCATAGATACATGTGTCAAAAGAAGCAATTGGTGAGGTTTTCAAATTGGAAGGGTTTTGCAACGAAGAAATCAATTGTGAGGAGTTGCAAAAGGAATTTTCTAGAATGGATACAAGTTATAAGGGTTGGAGGTTACCAATTCATAAGGTTAAACAGGGTAACAAGCCACAACCTCTGGAAGAAAGTGAAGGGCCTCCCTATCATGTAGATTTGTTTGAACCCTATATGAAGTACACATATTTTTCAGTGTGTCAGGTGTTAGGGATGGATGTTCCTGAATTCATGTCAATGGTGCCAATGGT
>VDFB02311227.1:0-16351 GCA_007258455.2 Sequoia sempervirens
AAGAAGAATAAAAAATTAAAAATATAATTAAATAAATAGGATTTGTTTAATTAATCAAGAAGAATAAAGAAATAAAGATATAATTAAATAAATAGGATTTATTTAATTAATCAATAAGAATAATTGAAATGAATTCATTAAATAACATAAATTTATTTAATTAGGAGTGGAAATATGATTTTAGAAAATAATTAAATAATTGAACATTATTTAATCATTAGGGAAAGACGAATATTAGTGTTAAAATGCTAGTTTGTAGGCTAAGACAATTTCAAGTATCTAAATTTTACCCCCCTTTGATACAATACATTTTTTAGCATTGTGTCAAAGAAATTTTTAAAAAAATCAGTTCAAGACCTGCCCCAGTATGTCTCGGCATGCCCCGGTAATGATGGGATATGTGGTGCCCCCTCAAGAAATTTGGTAAAAATTCTTGATAATGAGCCAAATTTAACGACATGCTGGTTTGATGTGTTTAGATGCAAGGACTGACAAAATAAATGTTAGCTAGAAGAAAATGTTAGTAATAAGTGAAGAATAGTTAGATGAAGTGAAATGAGATAAATAAAATGGATTGAAATTCACATAAGATTTTGCTAATAGATTTTGAGCTTTAATTTTAGTGCATGATTGTCATCATAGAGCATTTTATTTGGCAATAATAATGAACACCAAGGTATGACATAGACCAAGGTGCAAAATTTTATCCATTTACATAAATAGACACGTTGTAGACAAGGAATGCCATCACGCACACTAGTGACAATAGAGCCTTATCGAAATATGTGAGGAAGTAACCATAAAGCATGTTAGTCTTGATGCAAGAAAGAAATAGATGAACTTTAACTTGCATAGGGGTGACCCCACAAAACTAGTTTTCAATTCTTTTGAGGAAGCAAAATTACAAAAACTACCCCTATGAAGAAAATTTTGGTTTTGGGGGGTTCAAACGAACTTAGGGTCTGAGCGAACCCAAAGAGGGTTTGCTCAAACGCCCCTTCAAGCAAACCCTATTAAACGATGGGTTTGGAGCAAACCCTACAATGATGGGTCCTCTCATTTTTCATATATTTTCAAAATAAAAACAAGAGAAATTTTGTGGGTACCCCTTCTCGAAAGCAAACCCCCATTCATTTGAAAGGTCATAAGCTCGCTCAAGGGGTTCAAGCGAACACCCCTTTTTCCCCCTTCTCCCCCTCTTGCACCAAATTTCTACAAAAAATTTCCCTTCGAAGCTCGACTTGAGGATGAAAATGGAGGAGACTTCACAGACCCAACTGGATGATGGTAGTCCTTGGAATGAGCTATCCATCAAATATAATTTTAATATGTCTTGGTTTTATTATGTATTTTGTTTTTTAGTTTGATTAAACATAGGTTTTTCACTGAAAATCAAGATCTATGTTCTACACATGTGGAAAAATAGCAGATTATCAAAAAAAAATTGAAAAATATCAGTGCACTAGATATTAGCGTCCTTGATCCAACAAAAAAAAATGAATTTCAATACATACAAAAAAATTTATGCTTTAACCAGTGAATCATGTCTAAATTGTAAAAGGTTTGACTTTGAAAATTAATTAAGAAAAAAATATTCAATGAAATGTTATGAAACCAATTCCATGCACTAGATATCATAGTTACGAATCTAAATTCAAAAAATAGAATTTTATCCTTCATAGAAAATAATTTATGTGTTAGCCAGTGACGTCACTCTTTAAAAATGGTGTTTATTGTTAAAAGCTAGTTTTCAAAGCATATGGAAAAAAGTGCAATCTAATTCCAAAACTTTTGAAAAAAATATATTTAGAATCTACAGAAAAAATGTCACAAATCACTAGTTTGCATCATCTTCAAATTCCTCATAGTTTAGCCGCTATAGGTGCCCAAAAGTGAAGATTTAGTTAAAAAAATTAGTTCAATGTCCAGTTTGGCCAAAAATTGTAAACCAGTATTGTGGGATCACCCATAGGATATTTTAATTATGCACCAAATGGAACCCCAATCACACATAAGGCACTTAGTTGCCCCGGTCATAGTGCCAAGACAAACCACAAACAAAAATCAAAGAGAAAAAGTTCATGATACATCATCTCTCCTCTCATCACTTGTGGACTTCCTCAAGGCACATAGTAACATTATCAAAGATAAATAAATAAAAAATATAAGACTAATTGGACCAAATGAGTCAATATCCATTTGGATCTTCTTGCCAATCAATGAGTGTTTGTTGATAGGATTGTAAGGATAAAGTTTGGTTTCAGGAAATGAAGCATCTCATATAAGACGTTAGTTCTGGTTTTGATGATGTAACATACTATATAAGACTAATGATATGATAACATCTAGTTTTGAAGATGCAACATACAGTATAAGACTAATGATAGGACAATGTCTAGTTTCAAGAATGAAACACCTTGTATAAGACACCTGGTTTGGTTTTGAGGATATAACAACTTGTATAAGATAATTGATAGGATTGATAAGGGAAACTGATGTTGATAGATAATTATGGTTAGGCAATTGATTGGTTAGGATAATTGGAGACTAGTTGCATAGTTCATCTATTTTTTCGCTATTTGTTAAGCTCAATTCTTATAGGATATCCTTGTGTCTAATCAAAGTGTCAACCTTAGCAAGGGATAATTTATTATGAAATGTGGACTGCAATGAATGGAAAATTTATTAATATGGAACCTAAAGGATAGACCTAGGCCTCAAGAGATCGTCAATGATGGTCTTGCCTACGTACACATGCAAAGGCAACATAGTTCAATTAACCTTGACAATGGACAATTTATTATGGGATATGGATATTGATGGACTAATAGTTTATTATGATGGACCCTATGAGATGAGGAGAATGTCAAAGAGGGTTGATTACACTTGACTCATGATGAATAAAATCATAACTTCGCCAAACATACCTGCATCTACAAACAAGATCATTCAAATTGGAAATATAAACTAAGCATTTAATTGAAAATGAAAGCTACAAACTACACAAAAATAGTTAAATTCCTAATCTATCCCATTTGAAACTTATCTTGTCTTGGAATTGGTGTTGTGTTGATGTGAAATGATGACCCTTTCCCAATCTCATGACTAGTGAGCCAATTTCAGTTGATTCTATGGAAGAAAATCAATGAAACCATTGTGATTGATGTATGAAAACCTAGTTTATGCTAAAATGAACATGATGCAAGCTAAGTTACCATTCTTTTATGTTAAAAATGAACTGATTATGCTATTGCTAAGCTAATCTAAGCTAGAACTATGCTAAAAGATGAAAACCCTAATTTATAAACAAGCTAAGATGGATGCATGGAAGCCATTAATGGATGCTCTAAGATATTATTCAATTAAAACTAACTAAAATAAGCTAAAAGGTGAGTAGATATGAGTATGAGTGCATATGAGATTCAACAGCATAAGTTTTCTTTGACAGATGGATCCATTTGTCTCCAAATAGTGACCTATTTTGTAACGCCCGTCGTGCAAACAACAAAGAACACAAATATATATTATTTTTTTTTAAAGAAAGATAAATAATCATCATACCAATATTAAATGATCATATACATACTCATATACTTCATACAAACAACATAATCAACCATGTCCTTTGGGGCCCCACGAGGTTACATCAAAAAATAAACATTACTAAACATCATCTCATAAGATATCAAACAAGAAACTATAAATGACAACATTATATAAATACATACATAAATTCTATCACAAGATAAACCCATGAGACATTTCATAACCAATTAAAATTACAAAGTAGATAATTACATTACATCATCTTTCAAATGTTACATCGTCCTTAAAGTTACATCATGAATCCCAAACATGTGGAATGAATACAATATACAAGTTTATCAAATTACAAGGAGATCAACTGGAATAAATCTTCAACTGGATGAAACTGAAGCCACGAACGCTGATGGGGAACCCAACAGTGTGCGGAGCACGTTCCACCCGACCACCCCCGTGCTAAGAGGTGACAGAGAAGTAACTCCGACCAAGAATGACAACAAAAGTACAACCATACAAAAAGTACCAACATAGATCCATCTCACAATACACCAAATAAAATGAGCAACCAATAACACCATATCACAATGTCATAAAGATGCAAGATCGTAAATAAAATATAAATGAGATCATACAATGTATGCTAAAGAGGTATCAAAACAATAATCTTAAATCAATTTAAATCAATTCAAACACAATCTAAATCAACTCCCATAACCCACTTCCAGAGAAACACAATAACACAAACACATGGGCAACTAGGGGAGAGTGTCATCGCATAGTCCTACATGGGTTGTCCTGTGCCCTTCCTCCCAACTGGAGGCGCCGGTCCCATCTATGGCTATCCTGTGCTCTTCCTCCCAATTGGAGGCGCCGGTCCATAGGGTGACTCATGCGGAGCCGTAGACCTCTCGTGAGGACGAGGTCACGACCTTGCCAACCACGGCCTTCTCAGCCTTCCATTAGTCTGTGGTAGCACTAATGAAGATGAGGCATCCATTTTTAAAATCTTGCAATGATATTACTACCCAACCCACCTAAGTTAATTATTAGGTTTTCACTTATTTACTAACTCACTCGTGGGTTATCCTGAGCTCTTCCCCTTAAATGGGGCACCGGCCCCCACAAGGAGCCACTCTCCCTAGAGACCCACCAAAAACAGGGGTTGTACCATGCCAATCATAATCATCAAAGTATGACAACAAAAGCAATACACGAGGCATAAACCATCTCGCAAATAAAAATACCATAACAAAATCTCATAATTCGGTACACCCCATTAATAAAACATAACTCATCAGAAATCAAGGTGAAAAAGTATAAACTCACCAAAAAACATCATCCTCTGGAAGACTAAAGTGTTGACACAAACGGGTTCCCACATCAAGAAATTAACAGTGTCCCAAACCCAACAATGCAACAAGATTAAATTTCAAGAATAAATAATTAAAAGAGATAACCTATTTAATTCCAAAGTAGATTACAAAATAAATTCCATTCCTAAAATGCAATCATACTAAAACCAGAATTAATAAACAATGTTGTTTTACCCACAATATCCTTTCCAAGTTGCAAATTCAATAAAACAGATTTCTTTCTAATTTACTAATATTTTCATTGTAAAAATTTCTGCTTTATTATTAAATAGAAAAGAAACAGAATCTAACTGTGAATATCTATTTTCTAGATAACAGATAAATTACATAAAAATATAATTTTAATCAGAACATAACAAAATATATTTATACATTTTAACTAACAGTTGAATTAACAGAATATCTTTTAAATAGAAATAAAACAGTATATATATATATATTCTTCTTAAATAACAGTGAAATTAATTAAATAATACTGCAACTAGAATAAATAAATTAATCTATATATATATAAATATATATCTACAACATATATATATACATATATATATATATATATATATATATATATATATATATATATATATATATCCAAATAAAAATCCGCACATAATTTTAATATATAAAAATCGCATATTAAAAATTATATTCACAAACATTAAAATTTAAATGGGGATTTAATCCCAACAAATGCATAGAGGACCGGACCCCGTCGGCCGTGGGTAGTCTACGGACTGCACACGGCAGTCTGAAGGACTGCTGTGGACAGTCCAGACTGTCCACAGTACCGACGGTACCGAAGGCCAATGATGGCAGTGTGGTGGATACGGCCGAAGCCGTCCCCCACACAGCCATAAAATACATAACATAAATTCAATACAGAATTCTGCGCATAGAGCAATGGAAGAAATAACACGCGTTTCTAAGAATTTCGAATTTCCATTCAAATTTCATTCGATTAAATATATATATATATATATATATATATATATATATATATGTATATGTATATATATATATCTAATATATATCTATATAAATATATGTATATATATTTACAGAGATTCGAATATTACAGTAACAGAGAATTACTGTACACATGCAATTCACTATGCATATTTGAAATAAAATGTTTTATAAAGAAATATATATATGAACCAGCAATCCGAGGAAAGGTAATTGTTTTCAAAACAATAACAAAATTTTTAAAACAAAATGAAATAACAGAATGCTGTTTAATTCCCAGATTGCAATAAAAACCCCTCTTTTTTTCTAAAGAAACAGCCACAACCCAGAAACCCTAGAGATTTCATCAATCAAATAACAATCCCCAATTTTCTTTGATTAAACTGTAACCCCAATAAATTTTCTTCCTATCATTATCTAATTTTCAACCCTAAATATAAATTTCATTTACAAACACAAATTCCTATTTAACAGAAGATAAATAAATTAAAAGAAGGAACCTGGCGTCCTTCGCTTGCAGAAGATTGAAGAAGCTTGGTCCTCTTGCTGCACTACTTCCTTTGCTGCAAATCTTCCAGCAACGGATCCAAACCTTCCTTCCTCTGCACCAATTTCTCCAAAAACAGAAAAGAACCAAGGGCAGAAAAATGATTGAAGATAAAATTTCTCCAGCCTTCCAAAAAAACATCCCCTCAAACAAAGAAACCTCCTCTTAAAATCCATTCCCATGAATCCCTTCAATTTCCTCTTCCCGTGAATACCAGAGGACACATTTCAAGAAATAAAACCAAATAATATTCATTGATGCTTTTCCCATAATACATTTTCATTTTCATGCATTTAATTAAAACTAAATAAATTTTAAATCCACAACATGAACAAATATATAAATATTCATCATCTCCACAATTCTTTATTAAATAATTACTTATTAAAATCAACCATTGAGAGACTCAAAATAAAAGTAATATTTTTATTATTACCAATATTTATTTATTGCCATATTTAATTATTATTTTATGTTTTTATTTTATTAATTACTTAATTATTTAATTTACCACATAAGACCATTCACCACTTTAGACAAATCATAAAATCATACAAAGACCAATGTAACTACACAATTGAATGTGACCAATATGCACAAACCATGAAGATACAAGACTGTTGACACCTTGGTACAGAGTTACTTTTCATGTCACCTCAAATATTCAACTTCTTGCCGTTGGGTTGGTTCAATGCTCGCCCAGACCTACCGAAATAGGTGGAATCGAGTCTTATTCCTGCAAAGCCTGCATCCACAAGGTGATATACAATATACATAAAATCAAAGCATTGTGAGGAGGATTCACAGCGTAGCAGGGCGCTCGCGAACGAGTGATGCTACCTGTCCCCTCACCAAAACATATCATCATATAAAGCATTATAATTTTACACCACATCATAAATTACTATTCTATAGTCTACTGCATTCCAAATAACTCCATCAAATGATCATAATAAAATGTCATCACAATATCCATGGCATCATAAGAGTATAGTAATAGTCTAAGCTACCACACATGTGATATCAACCAAAATCACAATGTGCCAAACAAAACCACTGTTGAAATGTCAAAATCAAATAGTAGCATGAGGGGTATTCTGACTCCTTTAAAACTTTTCATCAATTTTTGGTAAAAAAAAAGTTATCAACTACATACCCATCATATTGCCACTTTTTGGCCCATCATGATCCTGCACATACCGTATTGTGTATCTGTAGTAGCCAGTGTATGATGGTGCAAGGAAAAACCACAAAACCCATGCTGGTTCTCCTCCCTTCCATATTGACATCATGAAGCCTCGTGGGCTCTATCCAAACCCTTGAGCAAGGAAAGTATGCAAGGCCCATCAAAAATTCTATGGATCCATATCATATAAATCATAAAATGGTGAAGTAGGGGAAATTTTGTTGTTTGCATATATGATTTTTTATATTGTAGTATTTGTTTTCATGTAACAACTTTAAAAAGATGGATATGTTGATAAAGAGTTTCCTATAGATAATTTTCCCCATAAGATGAAAAGATAACTATAGAGACATGGAAAAATGTAATGTGTACAATAGACTATGTTTATTGTGCTCTAGTGCATGTAATAATTCATGCATGCATTTATATCATATATTGCACAATGACAAAGTTGCAAAAAAATTATGTGTTCTCATTGATGATTTCCTTTTTTGTAGTGCTTTTTTTGTTGCAATAACTTTAAAGAAAAGAAAATGCTGATAAAGAATTGGGCAAGATGGGACTCGCCTATAATGTTGATAAATATAGGGAAAGAAGAATATATGGGAGATCTTCTTTGAAAACAAAACTAATCCCGTGGATGAAATACCTAGATATCATTAAAAGGAAGACACCAAAGGAATATGAAAGGTTTTGCTTCAAACCATAAATTGCACACAAACAACTTTGTAAATGTACATGATTTTGATATGTACTGCAGCCTATCTAGCCATGTAGGAAGAAAAGAGCTAGATGTATAATTTAGTAAAATATAATTTTATAAAACAAACCTTGTTTATGCTTACAACTACGACCATATTTTAGGTAGCAATTGTACCACAGCTGGGCTTCATATCTCCTTGTCCATCCATGCTTGCATTGAGCCCAACATAATATTGCACTGTAAAGAAACATTTTATTTGAATCTATTAGAATATCTCTCGCTGGTTAGATGTGTATGGAATGGGAAAAAGACATTGCAACACAACTTACAACAAAAATAGCAGGAAAAATGTTGTAGGTTGTCAAAAAAAACACTCATAGTACACTCCAATCTGCTATCTAACGCAGGTGAATAGCAATGGTAGGATGCCCAGGAAATGCAGCAAAAATTGCATGGACTCTTATCATATATTAGGAAAAAATACAATGTAGACAAGGCCATATAATTCTAAACATAATATATAGGAAAATTTGAAAAGAGAATTCTATAGGTCAACATTTTCGAGCTATTTAAATCAAATAAAACTAATTGGAAAGGTTGGAAGAACATATAATAATATGTGCAAGCAAAGCATCAAGGAAAAATGAGGAAACTTGGAGTATATAGGCACAGAAAATGGAAAATACAACATAGATGTAGAATTTTAAACTTATTATTCACATGCAACAAGATTTTTTTGAAAATGTTTCTACAGTATCTGCATATATAGTTTAATATATTGGGATGTCCAAAACATATCACTAACTTATAGAACTTTTGGTACGTGTACATATACATACACTTTTCGTCTTGTTTATTGTTTTCAATTATCTTTGTGCATCTTTGGCATTATACCCATTACCATAGGAGAAAATTGTTGCAAGTATGAGATATTTTTGGTGGTGTTCTCATTAATTTTGTCACTGATGTCAACATATTTCAATATGTTGCAGATTGTACATGTATAGGTGAGATATTGTGAGTACATGGAGCTATCTTTATCATGTCATTGCAGATTTGTTGTGTTGATGAGTTTCCAAGTGCTTTTGAGAAAATTAATAAAGAAGAGAAGTTAGAGTGATGAATGTGTGCAGAATGAGCTTTGTTATGTGCTTTTAATTTCTCTCATGTTGATCCTATGCTTCTACATATATGAAGATTTGATAAAGGTGATCTTGTGGTGATATATCCCAAGTTTTAGCTTTTGGTGTGAGAGTACATGAAAGTCACATTCACTGGTGTGTGAATTGTTTTGGTAGAGTTGATCTTCTGAGTGAAATGTTTTTGCTCCACAATCCTTCATTTTTTCATTTTGGATCTTGTAGATCTAGGGTATGTCTTGTGAAGGTCTTTTATGTGCTCTAGCAAAGAAGGTTGAAGTTTGGTGATCTAGAAGTCATGTTTTAGTGTTTCAGTATGAGTTTGCACAGTCCAGATGGACTAGTGAAAGGTGTTGAAATTTTGATGCATATTGCATTTGTTGCGGATGTATCTAAAGAAATATTATATGTATTATTGTGCATAATGAAGTTTTTTGTGGAGTCCACATGTCATCTTCTTGTTGGGAAGTGTCTACATCAATGTTCATTTGTGTTTTCATTAGGTTTGGTTGACCTAGTCTTTACACTTCATTCAAAGAATAAAATTTAACTAAGGAAGCATGTGGTTGATTCAAGATATTATTTTTTATCTTGAAAAATTATTTTTATTGGTTCACTCTTATTCCTTTCCACTATGGGAATGTTGAATTTCTGACCTAATTTGAATTTATGAAATGAGGTATTTGAGGTTGACCTTGGAAAAAGTTTCTAAGGTTTAGGATGGTATAAAAGCAAGTTGAATTGTGAAGAGTTTTATGATAGTGTGATGTAAAGTGACAAAAGTGAGCCAAAAATCATAAGATAAGAAGTGTGTGTGTGTGTGTGAGTTGAGAATGCAATTTTTTATTATGTTGGATTCCTGAAGGCAGTGAGCTAAAGGTTTCCACGAACCTTATTCAGAGTTGTGGATGTGTGTTAATTGTTGTGATGGATCTTTTATTCTCTCTTGTATCTGTAGGTAGTGAGCCTCCTTGTTGGATAGTGAGTCCTTTTTGTAGGAAGTGATCCTTTGTACTTGGACAGGGAGTCCTCTTCTAGGTAGTGAGTTAACCCTCACTATGGTTTTTCCCTTATTGGGTTTTCCATGTAAAAATATGGTCTTCATTGTGTTGATTTACTTTTGTTATTTTTGTTTCAAGCTCTTACTTAATAACATAATAGTGTGGTTGTGGAATTGATAAGTGTTAGAGTTTTTAAGTTTGAATTTTGTGACAACTAATTCACCCCCCCTTCTTAGTTGTCCTAAGCCTATTTAAGAATTGGTATCAAAGCATTAGTTCCTTGGTGTAGAGCTTAACCACTTAAGGAAGATCCAATGGTGGATAAGTTGGTGATCCCTATGTTCAATGGAACTGACTACAATGACGGGAAGGGAAAAATTAAAGGATATATTATCTCTCATGATTTCAAGACCTAGAAGGCTATTAAGACAAAGTATACACCCTTCTCTGGTGGTCTTACTACTGTAGATGAGATTTCTAGTTATGAATCAAATGAGAAGGAAAAGTATGCTATTTGTAGTGGCTTATCCAAAAATGAGTGAGCTAAGGTTCTTTCTTTGGATACTGTACATGAAGTCTAGAAGAAGTTGGAAGACACATATAAGGAAACGAAAGAGTGAAATTGACAAAGAAGCTGGTGGCAAAGAATAGATTTTTAAATCAGAAAATGGAAGAAGGTGAATAATTTACAAGCTTCTTTTAGAGGGTTGAACTGAATACAAGTGACGTTAGAAATAAATGAGGAAAATTATCAAATAAAGATATAACTAAGAAGATCCTGATCTCCCTATTGGATTGCTACAATGATAAGATCTCAGTTATTGAAGAAATGTATGATCCTAAGAAGTACACTTTAGAATAGTTGTTTCACACCTTTCTAGAATTTGAGATGAGAAAGTTCTAGAAAGAAGACAAGAGAGAAGAAAGAAATTACATTTAGGGAAATGATGATTTAAGATAAATTGGATAGTGATGGTGTTGATGAGTTAGAAGCAAGCTTCACTAGGAAGTTGAAGAAGGGTACTAAAAAGTATAAAGGTGTGTTTCCCTTTAAATTTTTTAGTTGTGGTAATATTGGTCATTATGCTTCAATATGTCCAAATAGAGATACACATAATAAGAACAAGGATTATAAGGATAAGGATAGAAAGTATAAGAAAAGTAAGAAGTTGTACTATGTTAAAGAAGAAGCAAGAATTTTTTATGATGATTCTGAGAATGAGGTTGATGATAGTGAATGCTTATTATTAGCTTTGGAAAGTAAATTTGTATCACTAACCCTAGAAAATTTGTAAGCAAGAAGGCTTCAAAGAATAAGAGAAACATGATGGAAGGCACTTTGGTTACCACTTTTCATGCAAGACAGGATGAAGACTACTAGGTAATTGATAGTGGATGTTCTAATCACATGAACAGAGATAAGAGTAAGTCCACTAAACTTGAGAAATATGATGGTGGTTTAGTTATGTCTGGCGGTGATTTAGGAGCTAAGATCTATGGGAAAGGTTCAATTAGTTTTGGAGTGCTTAGTACTGATGATGTATACTATGTGAAGGGTTTGAGGTATAACCTTCTAAGTGTTGGTCAAATGTGTAGCAATGGTTTTAAACTTGTGTTTTAGAATAATACCTATGAAATCAGACAAGGATATGGAAATGGAGACATGGTTGCTACTGAAAGAAGAACTCAAGGAAACATCTATTAGCTTAAGGGAGTTTATGGTCATTACCTTGTATCTCAAATTAGTGAAAGTTGGTTATGGCACCGAAGGATGGGACATGTAAATTTTGATAACCTGGTAAAAATTAGTGCAAAGGAGATTGTTCGAGGGCTACCCAGAATCAAAATATTTGCTAATTCTATTTGTAGAAGTTGTCAATTAGGGAAACATACAAGATGCAACTTTAAGGGAAAAGAACACTCTACTACTGAATGCTGAGTTAGTTCATATTGATCTTTGTGGTCCAACTAGAAATGGAAGCCCAGATGGTGATAGGTATTTCATGCTGCTTATTGATGATTATACACAAATGACATGGGTTGCTTTTCTTAGAGAAAAGACTTAGGCTCTGGATAGGTTTAAGCATGGCATAAGAAGACAATTTTTACGCTATAGAAGCTGGCTCCACACTCACAAAAGGATATGAATATCCACAGTGAAACTCACGGGGTGGACATTCCGACAGGTGACTAATATCTTTTTGCGGACGTTCATTTACTTGTCAAACCAGGGGAC
Organism: Sequoia sempervirens; assembly: GCA_007258455.2. Lineage (NCBI taxonomy): Eukaryota > Viridiplantae > Streptophyta > Pinopsida > Cupressales > Cupressaceae > Sequoia > Sequoia sempervirens. The sequence continues at coordinate 12,695 of VDFB02311227.1, forward strand.
GTAGACTTTAAATGGTGCAGCAAAATATATGCACTAGGAATTTGTTTTAGTCAAATCTTAGCAAAAATACATACTGGAAAGAAATTCTATCTAAGCTACAGAATGGTAATGCAGAATTCTTTAACTCAACTATGCTTGATTAAAAGAGAAACTGTAACAGCTACGACTGAAGCACAAACCATGGCCGGCGTTTATCGCTGCCGAGGCAGTCGCGAGGGGATGGACTCTCTGCTAACAAAGGGGTGTAGGCGAGTTGCATAAAAGCTTCAAAATATGAGAAAGCTAGCCCGGATATCGGTGAGGAAAAGAACGTAACTTCATTAACTTCTGGATACTTTAAATTGGGCCCCTTGGCAAGCATCACGATTACAGAGATCTTTGAACTCAGAACTTCATCGATCTTTATTCATGAAAACATAATGAAATACATTGTCATGTTGGTGTGAAAACTAACAACAAACTCTGCTTCTGGTCAAACAGATTTTGTCTTTCATTATCATACTGATTCTTACATGATCTCTGCTACTCTGTTTCTATCTTACCTAAAAATCATCTATTACTCATTCTATTTCTCTTCTATCACTCTCTCACGCAGGAGGAGTATCTTATTTTTAAAATAAAAGAACAACTAACTAACTAACTTTATCAAAGAAAGACGTGGAAGTAAAGTATATCCCTGAATCAAGGAACAAACTTCATAAATGAATTTATGTGTTCAACCCGATTCAGAGAGAATCTAGCGCTCCACTCTCTCCAGATTGACTTTCCATTAAAATCTTTCCAAATCGGTTTCGGTCAAAGAGTCTTTGGCGGAGCTTCCTCAAAGTCGTGCAGGAAATGGGCTTTACTGCAAGGCCGAGATCGGCTGCGCTTGACTCGATCATTCTTCAACAACCTGCGAAACAAAAGGTAATAGACGCGCAAGAAGAGGCATATGGTACATACACGATATCTATTCATTAATCACACATTTCAAATCTACTTCACCATTTAAAAACTGTATACGATATACCAGCCATTTTCGGGAGTCAACAGGGCAATAAATGCAATCAAGTCAACACAATAGGCTGCGGGAATATAAAAGTGTCTTGCTACAGGATATCCCCATAAAAGGTTTCATCAAAGTTTAAACAGCCATGAAATAACAAAAATGAAATCATTTAAAAGTTTATCATATCATCAAATTATGAGCATATTTTAGGCTCATCACCATACAAGAACAATACATACCTAAAGGTTACATTGCTTCCAGAGTAAAATAATCAAGTATATCCATTGTACAATACATGTTGTCATAGGAGGAGTGTCATCACAAAGTTGCATGGGTTAACCTGGTAGATCTTCCTAGGCCCCGACCCCCATCTTAGGTTACCTTGGTAGCCTCTCACAATCCCCGACCCCACATGCAAACCGATGCAGAATCAAATATCTTTCAAATCTAGACAAGATAATGATCTTTCCATTCCAGGCCTTCTCGTCTCATCCTAAGTCTAAACAAGCCTTTGAGCCCATGAGCGAGGCACAATTAACAAGTTATATGATTTAAGCTACCCTTTCCCCTAATACAATTATTTAATTTCCACTGAATTAACTAACTCTCACATGAGTTACCCTAGCAACACTTTGTGCACCAACCCCCATTGAGAGCCACTCCCCTACTAACAACACAATGATCTAATCCAAAACCCAAGGGTAAACAAAGTGCACACAACAAATATTAAATCTCAATCCAAAATATAAGAGGTTACACATCCCATTCGTAGTAATCTGGTGTTTAAACTGAATCACAACCAAGTGCACTACCCAAGGGAAATCAAAGGGTTGAACCATAAATCACAATAACCCCCTCAAAAACTAACATCATTTGGAAGACTTACATACATGACTATCCAATTTCTCCAACTTATGAGAACAAAATAAATCATAATTTAATAGGCAAATCAGGCAAGAAATAAAACTACCATTAGGATTTCCTAAATCCAATTTGCATCTCAAGAATACAATAATATATTTCTCAAATAAAATAGCCTATTACAATTTCACTTATAGAGAATAAAGAAATTAATTCTATTTGTTTATTTCAATTTTCCCAATTACATAGAAATAAAAATCAATTTCCTCTTTTGAAACATTTCATTTAAAAATATCTAACTTGTGCAATTACATGCACCTGTTATAGAAATATCCATTTAAATATATATAAATATATATAATTATATATACATAAATATATTATTTAATGATTTTAAAAATAAATTACAATTTTCCAAAAATAACTATAATATATACACACACACACACACATAATAAAAAATCAATTTAAAACAGGGGCAGACGAAAGTTTAATGGCTAGGTTGTATACATAGTCAGCTCCCCATATGGGGCGCGTGACCTATGAAGGCAGTGCTAGGCGCTGCCTCCACAATCCGCCTCCCCCTATGGGGGTAGCCCCCCAACCCCAAAACAAATTTCACAGACCTGAGATTATCTTGATTCGCTGTATGGATTTTTAAATCCGGTTTTTTTTTTAATATAATTTAAAAAAAATGATTTCTACAGGGATTTAATAACACAGTCGCGTAATTTATTTTCACAAAAGTTTTCTACAAGAAGTATTTACAAAATCTTTCAGGGGTTTTCAATTTCCCAGCCAAATAAAACTAATTGGGAAAGGAAAACAAAACAATAATCTTCTATAGGAAGATCTTTTCCCATACAAACAAGATTTTCCACAAATTTTGATAGGAAGATTTTAAATCCATTCCTACAAAGATTTTCCAAACCTTCTATTGTTTTCCCTCTGGGATTTCTATTGTTTTAAAAACAATTTCCTACAGAGGATCTAAAGTTTTTACGACAATTATCCAATTCCAAACAAATCAAAGCTTTAAAAAATTTCTACAAAAGCTCAAAGCTTTCACAACAATTTCCAAACACGACAATCTTTCAAATTTACAAAATATATTAAAGCTTCTACATAGATAACATATTCTTCTTGTACAGGCAATCTTTCTAATTTGCATATAAATAAAAACAATTTAAAGAACCTATTTCTGAATGCTTGAGGAAATGATATTTGAAGTAGAGCTTCGCCTTCAGATTCCAATTTACCAAAGATTCTTCCAAATTATCTATTTTTCCAGAAAGAAGAAAACAAAACCAAAGCCAAAATTTTCTGAGAACTTCCCCAATTTTCAGCAACCTCCCAAAATATATTTTCTCATTGTCATGATGTAGCCTCTTTCCTCTTTCAATTAATGCAATTATTCTCTCCAAGAATTAATTCCCAGCAACAGTGTTTAATTTTTTCTAACACATGTCACAAATAAAATATTTTTTCAACCAAATCACATATATTTCCTCTAAGATAATTACAAGATATTTATGCATTTAATAATTCATAATTCACATATTAATTTCAAATTAAATTTAATCTAATCAATTTAATCACTTTATAAAATAAATTTAATCTCAAAGATTAAATCACTTTACAAAATAAATTTAATTTAATTAATTAAATCAAATATAAAGCTTCTAAGAACATTAATCAAAATTAATTAAATAATCACTATAAACCATTATAAGCATTAACATTAATTTCCCACATAACATACCTTACAAAATAAATAAACGACAAGGTAAATGTGGACAACATGA
>VDFB02311228.1:0-42217 GCA_007258455.2 Sequoia sempervirens
CATCCATAGTTCATTAAAAACTCTGAATCCCAATCAAATATTTTTCTCAATTGGAAGGAGTGAGGCTCACAAGTTTTCAAGAAGAAATAGAAAATATCAAGTACAAATTCTAATTGATGAAATGAGTTTCATTGGTCAAAACTTGCTAGAAAACATTGATTCTCGGCTCTGACAAGCACTCCCACAAAATGCAAATCGTAACTTTGGAGGTAGATATCTATTTGATTAACCAAATTAATTATTTTATATTGAAATACAAAAAAGTCATGTAAATGACAATTGTATAACTATAAAGTTCTATAGTATTCACAATAATTGTTATCAATTTTCTATCAAGCATATCTATCATTTTTGTTGGAGATTTGGGTCAGTGACCTCTTGTTAATGATAGACTAACATATGAAAGCAACACACAAGATAAGTTGCTATGGGAAGAATTCAAAACTGTGGTTACTCTGGATAAAATATTCAGACAAGATGGACAAAACATCCATCAGCAAAGATTTCATCAACTTTTGACAAATCTGAGAGATGCAAACCCCACAATCGATGATTGGAAATTACTTATGGCAAGAACCACTATTACATTAGATGCAACAACCAATCAGGAGTTTGACAGTGGTGTGCATTTATTCTCCACAAATGAAAATGTTAATAACCATAACAAGAAAATGTTATCTCATTGAAGCATCCAGTTGCACATAGTGTTGCAACAAAATCAGGAAGTAGTAATGTAGGAGAAGAATGCTCAAATAATGAGCTAGATCTAGAATTATTGATATGTAAAGATGCTAGAGTTATGTTAACCTCAAATCTACTAATACAAGCAGGCCTTGTCAATGGAGCTTTAGGATATATATGAAACATTATATACAAACCTGGAACCGGGACCCACCAAAACCACTAACATATGTAATGGTTGCATTTGACAACTATTCAGGAATACCATTTGATGATTGTAACCCAAATACAATTTCAATTACATCAATATAGAGGGGCAAGACAATCCAAATTCCGTTAAGATTGGCTTGGGCATTGACAATTCATAAATCATAGGGTTTGACTCTATCAAAAGCTACTATTGATATAGGACCAAGAGAAAGAATAGGATTGACATTTGTAGCTATATCCCATGTAAAATACATCGAAGGCTTAAGAATTATGCCACCGTTCACATATGACCATTATGAAAAAATAAAAAATGGTAGACAACTTGCCAAGAGAAAGGCTAAGGAAAACAAATTGAAAATATTAGAAGATACTTGATGTAACATGCATATGTTCTTCAATTTTGATTCCATGAGTGTCAAATTCCAAAATATAATGTGTATGATATTTAGTTTTATGCTACATTCAATTCTTCTACTATATAAAAAATTCAACAAATTATAAATGTTTCCATTTACTCTTCCAGTTTACCAAAACAACAATTCTATTTTACACCGATAAGAGAAATTGAGAACATGAAAAGCAATTATTTGGTTGATATCATTGGTGTTATTCTCTCAATCGACACACCAAACATAATATTCAGAAAGAATTTCACACAAACTTAGAAAAGAACCCTTCAACTGAAAGACATGTCAGGTTGTATGGTGGAATTAACAATGTGGGGTGGTTTCCGCAATAAGGAAGGTCAACAACTCCAAGAAATGTGCAATGTAAGAACTTCCCCCATTCTTGCTATAAAGGTTGCACGAATTAGTGATTTTGGTGGGAAATTTTTGGGAACAATTACTACAACCCAACTCCTTATAAATCCAAATCTTTTAGACTCACAATGATTGAGATTGTGGTTTGATACAGAAGGGAAGAATCTCCATTCTCATTCTATTACAAAGGAAATCTCATCTGCAATAGAAGAAAAAATGTTAAAAAGTATCTCACAAATTATGTAGGATCAGGACCTTGGTAACTCTGGTAAACCTTATTGGATGGTGATAAAAGCTACCTTATCCTTCATAAAGGTAGACAATTTTTGTTATACAACTCGCCCCTTGAAAATTGGAGGTAGGCACTATGTAAAAAAAAAGATAAACACTAATGAAAATGGTCAGTGGTATTGTGGAAGATGTGATAAGACTTTCCCTAAATATGATTATAAATATATACTTCAATGAAAAGTGCAAGACCATACTTCATTCACTTGGATTATTGCTTTTGAAGAAGCAATAGAAGAAATTATGGGTGTTACAACAAAAGAATTGAACATTTTGAAGCATGAAGAACAAGATGATGTTAAGTTTGCACACATTATACAAAAGGTCCTTTTCAATAGATACATATTTAAACTTCAAGTGAAAAGAGAGACTTATAATGATGAACAAAGGATTAAATGCACAGTCATAAAAACAACAAAGATTGATTATGCATCTGAGAGAAAAGCTTTATTAGATTCAATTGCAAAGATATAGGTTTCATGACATTCAAATGCTTGAATGTATATCATGTTAACAATGTATTCAAACATTTAAAAAAAAAACAATGGAAATATCTAAGTTAGTTGATGTGATTTTTTCCATGATATTGTTCTTTGTTTCTTTTAATACTAAATCTAATGATTGATGAAAATTTATGATTTTAAATTTATTGTTCTTTGTTGATTGTTGTTATATACAAGTTGGTATGATTTTAAATTTGAATGTGTACTCTTATATATGGGAATTGAAATAAACAATGATAGAAACTATAATGAAATCATATATATTGCTTTTGAAATTCATGTTCATGAAAATGTGAACATTTTTTCTCAACTCGAAAGGAGTCTTGATAAAGATAACTCTCGGCGTGTTTTACATATTTTATTAATTAATATAGGTATGGTAGTTATTTTCTATGATGGGATTTTAATCAAATATGTACAATTTTTTAGAAAAAAACAACTAATTAAATAAGTATGAAAATTTAGGGCTAATAGATTTTGACCGGGAACGTCTGCAACTTGGTGGCCCGCATGATGTTTGTGTTGGCTCTTCCAAGGCGACAGGTGGAGGAGGCCTTGTACTCCTCCACGCAGGTTTGCTACCCCGTGGATTAGTGTTGTGTGGGCTTTTGTTTTTCATTTACTCTACTCTTTTTGTTTTGTTTATTGTTTGTCTGTGCATTTTTTAGGGTTTTTAACACCCCCTATGCTTTAGTTTTTTTCCTTCCGCGCTGAGTCCAGGTGTTGGCCCGCCCCTCAGGGGCATGAATGGAACCCTCTAACAAACAAGGTTTCCCCGACACTGTGCGCCCACAGCCCAAAACGTTCAAGGATGTTGTTGTCGGTTGTGAGGTGAGTCTTTCGTCCAGCGCCAGTTTCGTTGTTCAGCAGGACAAGGTGGGTGCCCACGATGGTGAAGAAGGTAAGGCCTCTAGCACTTTTGGTTTCGCTAAGCTTGTTCCTAACTCTGATATGGAATCGGTTATTAAAACTAAAAAGAATAGGTTAAAGGAAATTGCAATCTTCTTTGTGGCTATCGACCCTAGCAAAACCCTAGCTAGAAAATTTCTTGACACTTGGTGTTTGAATGTGTGGCTCTCTGAATTCGAGATTCAAATAAACTATTTTAGATTGATCCAGAAAGGACTCTTTGTTGTGTTCTTCAAAACTCATGAAATGCAGGAAAAGGCTCTCTCCAAAGCCTACTGGAATGTTGGCGAGTGTGTGTTTCGTGCCCTGGCTTGGTCTCTGTCGGCTATTGCTGAAGAGGTCCTCGCCCTTTCATGCCCAAGATGGGTGGTGCTCAAAAGCGTTCCCCCAAATTTTTTGAATCTTGTCCCTTCTCTAATCGCTCCGTTTGGTAGAGTAATTAGAGTGGATGGAGCCAGAGCCCTGGTTTCCTTGAACCCAGGGATTCAACTCCCGCCAGGTATTCTAATTGAAGATCAAGGAAAAACCATATGCTACCCCATTGAAATTCTAGGTAGCCTAAATGCTTGCTACCTATGCCATAGAGAGGGACACGTCAGAAAGAATTTCCCTTTAATTAAGAAAACTGTTGAAAAAGGGGTTGTCATCCCCAACTCTGGTCGCGTGGCTAACCTGATCCTGAACCATGGTGGGTCACAGACCTGAGAGGAAGATAAGTCTTATGACACTAGAGATACCACACCTCCGTTGGTGCCTGACCTTGGGGCTGGATCCCAGATCCCTAACTAGTTTGGGGATGACACCCCTTCATCCTCCCAGTATCTTGGTTCTTCTCCTACTGCTGTTCCTACCAGCAATTCTTTTGGAGTGTTGGGTGATGAGGAGGCTGCTAATGTTAACACTACCTTTCGACCCGTCCCTCCTTGCAACTCTAGTTTCTCGTTCACCCTTAGTAAAGCCCAAGTTGAGAAGCTAAATGCACAACAACTTGCTATGCGGTCATTGAGGAAGAAAATTGAGAAGACCCATCTCTCGGGTGGCCCTGCTAACTCCAGAAAATCTAGCCTTATCACCACTTTGCAGATAAAAAAAATTGATGGCCAGACTAAAATTGAAAAAACTGACCTGGGGGGTACTCATGCTATTGATGTTGACTTACTTGGTGATCACTGGGATTCGAGGTCACCCTACTCACCCATAACAAATGAGGATCTAATTTTGGAGCCGGTTGTCCGCCAATCCTTGCCCGGTTCCAAGAAAGTGAACACCAATAATATGTTGTGCCAATCAGATGTTGACATTGCTCATAAGCCTGAACTAAGGTCCGACCAAGAAGGTGATACGTATTATATCCAGGCTAATCCAAAACAGCTTGCCCCCTACAATAATTGTGACCTTGAACCGAATGTTTGCCTCAGCCCCAAGCCAATTTTGATTTCTCCTCATAAGGTGCCCCTTAATACGGCTGATGAGACTGAAGATGAGGTTGAGGAGAACATCATTAATAGTAAGCTACACAAGACTCATAATACCAAGAAAGGGCCTAGAAGGCCGAGGAAATATGGTAACACCGTTTCCGGCATTCCAGCCGTGCAGTTGGTTAAGCATAAAAGAAAGAACACCAGCCTGGTTCTGCAATCTCCTATTCATAAAAGGTCGGAGATTGAGGAGAAGTGACCTAAATGTTTCGAGAACTTCAAGAGTAACCAAGAGGATACTCCTTTGTCAAGAGAATATGAATCTTAATCTCATTTCCTGGAATATTCGGGGATTGGAGTCCCCAGATAGGAAGTATATTATAAGAAGATTTCTTAATCTTGAGGCCAATAAATATGTTGTCATGTTGCAAGAAACAAAAGCTACTAATTTCACCTTGGAAGTTAATCTTAATTTTATTTGGAAAGATTCATGTCAATTCTCCTCAAAGCACGAGAGGGGAAGAGGGGGAACCTCCATTTTACTTGCTAACAAATGGAAAGCTTTTATAACCAATCATGGTACTTCCCCCTGCAATAGGGTAGAGTGGATTGTTTTGGAAAAAGAAGGGGAGTGCTTGGGGATTGGTTCAGTTTATGCTCCAAATGACCACAGTGAGAGAGTCAAGCTTTGGCAGTGGATGTCTTCTCAGCTGCTCGAGGTCCCTTGGGTACTTGGGGGAGACTTCAACATGGTGGAGTACCTTGAGGATAAGTGGGGTGGCTTGGATATGGCCTGGAAAGGTACGGAGAGGCACTTTTGGCAGAGATTGAAAAACAAACTAAGCCTTGCTGACCCCTTGGAAAAGGGAAAGAAGGACTGCACAAAGATCTGGTATACTTGGTGTAATGCCCAACAAGGGAAGAGTAGGATTTATTATCGTCTTGACAGATTCTATGCCAATAAGTCAATGGTTAACTTCCTCTCTGATAAGTCTGGGAACAAGGTCAGTGTGTACCCCTATACTCTTTCTGACCACCACCCCATCAAAACTCAAGTCTCAACTAATCAGAGCATTCCCAACAAGGCCCTCAAGAGTCCTAAATTCATCCTAAACGCCCAACTCCTACAGGATGAAGACTGTAGAGATGGCATAGCATCCATCAAAGAGATCAACAAGTGGTTGCTTACTGAAGAGTCAGAAATTGCAAGATGGGAAAAGAATGTGAAGGCCTGGAAAAAGCTTATCCAAACCATTGGAACGAAAAGGGATAAGGATGCAAGAAGGATGGAGAATGATCTGCAAGAAAAATTGTTCAATGCTGAGGAAAAAATTCAGGCTGATCCTTCTAACATTGAACTGAATGAAACTCTGATGAAAATTAAGTGTGATCTTAGGTGTCTCCAAGAGAGGAATACCAAAGGGCTCAAAATCAGGGCCAAGCTCAACTAGATGAACCATGGAGACAAGGGCTCTAAGTTCTTCTTCAACTTCATTAAAGAAAAAAGTTGTAAGGAGCAGATTGGTCTTATTTGGGATGAAGGTAAAATGTTGACTAATCAAGAAGAAATTGTTCACCAATTCCATCTTTTCTATCAAAAGTTATTTACCTCTGAAGTAAATCAAGAGGGGAACAAGAAGGCTAGAGATCTTGTTAAAAATATCATTCCCAAGAAAATTGGTCAAGAAGCCTCCCTTAAACTTGAAGTTGATTTAACGAAGGATGAAATCACAAGGGCTATCAGCTCTATGCAAAATGACAAATCTCTAGGGTGGGATGGGCTTTCTATTGAATTCTACAAATCCTTTAGTGACTGGATTAGTGAGGACCTATTGCAGGTCTACCAAGAGGCTATAAAGAAAGGATCCTTGGGTAAAGGCATTAATAAAGGCATAATTAAGCTTCTGCCTAAAGGGGGAGACAAGACTCTTATTAAAAATTGGAGACCCATTACTCTTCTTAATGTTTCGTACAAAATTTTGGCAAAGGTCCTTACCATGAGATTGGAAAACATCTTTCCTAATTTCATAAATAGCACCTAGACTGGTTTTATTAATGGGAGATACATCCTAGAGAATTTGATTACGAGTTGGGAGGCCATGGAATGGTCTAGGCACTCCAATCATAATTTTGCCATGTTATTGCTCGACTTTGAGAAGGCTTATGACAGAATTGAATGGTCCTTTTTAAGAGCAATATTAGAAGCTTTTGGCTTTCCTGTGAATTATTGCAACGTTGTTGACACTCTTCTTAAAGATGCCACTGCCCAAGTTGATGTCAATGGTGTTTTGTCTGAAGAAATCATCCTTGGAAGATCTATTAGACAAGGTTGCCTGCTTGCCCCGACCCTCTTTGTGATTGCATCTTATACCCTGCACTATCTGTTAAGAGATCAAACTTATTCCCCTAAAGTTAAAGGGATCACACTCCTTGACCGAAATGAGCTTATAAACATCCAATTTATGGATGACACTGCCTTATTCATTGAGCTTGATGTAAAGAATCTGGAGGCCCTCATGGGAAAACTTGACTTATTTTGTCAAGCTTCTGGTGCTAAAATCTCGATGGCCAAATCCAACCTTCTTGGTTGGTCTGCTTCCCCACCCACCTGGCTTCAAAACTTTGAGTTTCAATGGGGGGGCCCAACAAGCTTATCAGATACCTGGGAATTCCATTTGCCATCCCTCCCAACTTAAAAGAAATGTGGCTCTGGATTAGCGAGAAGATTATTAAAAAATTAGAGAGTTGGAACAAGCATTATCTCTCCCTTACTGGGAGGCTTCAAATATGCCAAAAAATTCTCTCTTCTTATAGTATTTATTTTTCCTCAGTCTGGTTTTTTAGTAGCTACCAGGTTAAGGAAATTCAGAAAAGAATTAGAGCCTTCCTGTGGTCTGATGGGAAAGGCAGAAAGAAACGGAATATGGTTAAGTGGGATTGGTGTTGTATGGATAAAATGGATGGGGGTTTAGGTCTTAAAGACCTAAGAGTCCAAGGAACCGCTTTGGCAGCAAAATGGGTTTCCAAGGCTATGGCAGGCAATGAGCCCTGGAAGGTGTTGGTCAAAAATAACATTTTACAAGCTCATCCTAAGCATGCGAAGTAGTGGAAAGGCCTACCCATGTGTGATATTCTTTTGAACAAGCACCCCATGTCCCCAGCTGGGTCAACGGTCTTTAAAAGCATATGGAAAGCTTGGGAGCTGGTGAAGCATAAAGTTAATTTCAAGTGTTGTCACATCCTAATTAATGACAACACTAAGTGCCAAACTTACTGCTCCCCATAGTGGAACTTGGAGCATAACAAGAAGCCCCTCGCCCTCCTACAGGGGTGCTCTGCAAAAAAATGGAACCATGCTGGCATCCGCACTTTTCATAATATCCTTGAGAATGGTCACCTTAAAACCCTTGACAAGCTGGTCTGTGAGTTCAGTCTGGATATACCTAATTCTCGGACCTTTAACACCTTGGTTGAAACCTGTAAAAGTTCCTCCTTTCCTCTTCAATCTTCTGAGATTTGTGCCCTTGATTCTGATCTTGTTTGGAATGATGGCTCACCTCTTATTGATGTTAAAGCAAAAAACCTTTATAAAGAGTTAATGAAAAGTGTTGATATTAGAGAGCACGTTAATACTTGTTGGGGTACTAATTTAGATGCTTATAAATGGAGAAAATGCATATCTTCTATATGGCAGAATGTTATTCAGCCTAAGAAGGCTTGTTTTAGATGGAAATTGCTTTTACAAAGACTCCCTATTAAATTTAATCACACTGATGTGGATGTTTGCAGCATTTGCAGGGTTCCTGAGACTATTATTCATATCTTTTTTTATTGCTTCTATGCTAAAGAGGTTTGGAACATGTTTTGTAATAATATGGCAATATGGAAAAATGATGGGCAGCTTAATTGGGCCGAGATTTTATTTAATTCAAGGAAGCTTAAAAATGAATTACAGGGTTTTTGGGACTGTTTGTCTACTAAAATTTTGTGGTTCATTTGGAAAGCTAGAAACAAAGAGAAGTTTCAAGGGTGTGCCAGAGGCCTTACTGAGTCTAATAAAAGACTCACATTCCTTTCCATTGCATTGTAGGTCACTGGGATGATGGAGATCTCGATGGATAAACTCATGAGGTTGATCTCGGATGGTGTAAGCAAAGCTGAAGTCAAGGCTGATCAAAGGTGGCACCATAATCAGAGAGATGCTGAGGTTTTCCTCCATGCACTAAGGAAATTCCAGACTATTTTTAATGCAGCTCAATCTTTTACCTAGCTGGCAGCGAATTAAGGAGATCCAGCAAGAATTTAGATGCAGTGGATGTGTCTGATCCATTAGTGGAAGCAAATCTTCTCTTTTCTTTTTATTATCTGTGAAGGCTATTGCTATATGAAGCCTCTTGTAGGAGTTTGGAAATATTCTTTTATTTTGTTATTGGCTGCCAATTGACAACTCTTTATGATGTTTGTATTCCAGCATACTGTATTTGGCGGTAGGCTATTTTTGTTCTTATTATTATCAATATAGTTATTTTCTATCTTAGATAATTAATTAACACAAAAAATGGAGGTCCCTTTAAATAGTTTTGGTTTTAGTAAACAAGACAAACAATTCATTTTTTGAAAAAATATATTGAAATTAAAAAATAATAATACATGCCCTAAAATATTATTGCGAAAATGATAGGAAAATATGAAATTTAATATAAAAAAAATGAAGATGCATTTAACCATATTTTTTAGCATTTTATCAACAACTAAATTATAGTTTCAAGCTTACAAAAAAATATATTCAAATATTTATTTTTTTAAAAAGTACAAACATAAACTACACTAAAAATATTCAGTTCATTAGTTTACATCATCTCAAAATTTAAAATATATATGTGTACTTTTAGGTGATTCAAGAAAAAAAAATTAATGTTAGCTTTTTCCCTTAAAAAAAATGAAATAGCTTTTAATTTTCACCTTCCATTATCTTTTTAGGTATCTTATTTTGATATTGAGTCCAACCTCTATCCTAGGTATTCATGAACATACTATACCATTCACGTTAGTGTTTAGTGTTCCTTCATTCAATTTCATTTTAACTTTCTCAATTGTTTTCCACCATCAAACCTTCAACAAATGACTCTATTCTACTATCCCCATTGATTTGATGGTGGACATTCCATTTTCCCCTACCCATCCAAATGCAAAAAATTCAAGCTCTTCATTGAATGCATTCCAATTTAGATTAATTTTATTTATATGATCTCTTACAAATAATTGCATTTGTTAGGCTAGTTCAAGCAATGTAATCTTCCCTAAAAAAATCAGGATGCCCATTACATGATTGATTATGTCCATGTCCTTCTTTATTTGTGGCAAAAAAAATGTCATATTGTCCCACTTAAATTATTAAACCATTATTTCCTTCACATCCCAAGTTATATAATAGCCATTATTATAGCTATTATTTTTTCTAAGAAAAACAAATTATTCCATCTAATATATTGTAACATTACAAGAGAGAACACTACTAGTGAAGCTAAGGACACCCGGAGGAACAACCTAGAGCTACTCAAGTAGGAATGGAACCTAAGTAATAGTCAAAAGGATTAGAGTATGTGCAGGATCATGAGGAGCCAAACAATGACGATGTAAGAAAAGCATGACATGAGGAAGTGAAAAGCGCAAAAATCACGTTTGACTTTTTGGTTGGGTTGATAAAAAGTACATTTTGCTATGGTAAAATCGAAGCAAAATGGATATTTGTTATTAACAATATCCACTTTTAAAAAAATAGAAAATCGATAATAATGAATATCCGATACCGAGAAAAGTCATATTGTCTCAAAATAGATATCTGATATCAATATCAAATATCCATTATTGGTTATATTTTAAATAATATAATATCTCTAATATAATAACAATTTTTCATATTAATATTAATATATAAATATATATATTAATGTTAATATATGATATATATTAACATATATTAATAAATTTTTATATTTAATATATAATAAATTAATATATTAATATAATGTAATATAATATATTGATAAATGTAATATCATGTATATTAATAAATGTCATATTTTAAAAAGTTAACGTGCTCTCCAAAACGGATATCTAGGAACTGACCACCAAGCGTTGTTTGTATTAAATATATTATATAATATATTATATATATTATATAATATATATATATTATATTATATATAATATATATTATATTATATTATATATAATATATATTATATTATTATATAATATCATATTATAATATTATATTATATAATTTAATATTATAATATATATAATATATTATAATATTATATTATATTATATTATAATATTATATTATATTATATTATAATACTATATAATATTAAATATTATATTATAATATATTATAATATTATATTATAATATATTATAATATTATATTATATTATAATATTATATATATATTATAATATATATATTATATTATATTATATTATATTATATTATATTATATTATATTATATTATAATGCTTATATAATATTAAATATTATATTATAATATATTATAATATTATATGATATTATATTATTATATAATATATTCAAATAATTTTTTATTTAAAAAATACAAACATATAAACTACACTAAAAAATATTCATTTCATTAGTTCACACCATCTCAAAATTTAAAACGTATATGTTACTTTTGGCATACGGAAAATTCACCGCCAACAATTCACCGATGGAAAATTCACCTCCAACAATTTACCATGGGAAAATTCACCATCATGAAAAATTCACCGCCAACAATTTACCATGGGAAAATTCACCATCATGACAAATTCACCACAAGTAAAATTCACCACCAGCAATTCACCACCGCAAAAAATTAATCGCATTAATATTAAAAAATGTTAATGCGGTTAATTTTCCATGGTGGTGAATTGTTGGTGGTGAATTTTACTTGAGGTGAATTTGTCATGACGGTGAATTGTTGGCGGTGAATTTTCCTAGAGCCATTACTTTTAGGTGATTCATGGAAAAAAATTAAATTAGTGTTGGCCTTTTCCCTTACAAAAAATTGAAATAGCTTTTAATTTTAACCCCCCATTATCTTTTTAGGTATCCTATTTTGGCATTGAGTCTAACCTCTATGCTATGTATCCATGAACATACTATACCATTCACGTTAATGTTTAGTGTTCATTCAATTTTATTTTAGCTTTCTCAATTGCTTTTCACCATCAAACCTTCAACAAATAACTCTATTCTACTATCCCATTGATTTGAGGTGGGCATTCCATTTTTCCCTACCCATCCAAATTCAAAAAATTCAAGTTCTTAATTGTATGCATTTCAATTTAGATTAATTTTATATATCAAGATGGTATCTCATAAATAAGTGCATTTGTTAGGCTAGTTCAAGAAATGCAATCTTCCTTAAGAAATTTGAGGATGCCCATTACATGATGGATTATGTTCATGTCGTTCTTTATTTGTGACGAAAAATAATTTCATGTTATACCACTTAAATTTCTGTAATATATGATAACACTTATTATTACTACTATTTTTTTTAATTATTAATTAAATAAGAAAATCAAATTATTCCATCTAATATATTGTCAAACATTCCAAGAAATAACTTGATTTTTATTTATTTCCATTGTATTATTGGTGTGCTTAGATAATCTCTACTCCCTAAACCAACAAAATAATCCTCTATACTTAAAAAATATTAAAAGAAAAATTGACATGCAAGTTACTGTCATGAGGATATCTCAACAGATCTTTTTGAGGTAGATTCTTCATCCTATTCTATTTTCATGGCACACAGGCCTAGGGATTTACAGTGCTTCATATTTAAAGATTTCTCCTTATAGTGAAGATAACATTCCTGATTATTCTTGTAGACTGATTCCATTCCAAGCATTCAAATTGTTAGCCATTATGACTTATTCAATCTATTTGATGGCACAAGTCGCTAATGTGTGTGCAATTTATTAGCTCCCGTATAATTGGATTGAATAATTGTTCATCTTATCAAGAACAGACTATAGTTGTGCTGATATATTTGAATATTAGTTATGTTTTTGTTCTTGCATATTTTATCCTTATCAATATAGCGTAAAATTTAGCTTGGACAATAGATTTTAGAGGCTACAGTAATTAAATTTTCATGCTCATACCAAATTATATAGTCTGCACCAGATTCCCCTAGGTTGTCTTGGGAGGCTCTGTCAAGTTTATTTTTAATCTTACTCTTGAGTGGAAATCATTAGATTTTTGTCCTTTCAGTTGTAATCCCCATGAATCTAATTAGATTATAGTTCTTTATGATTTTCTCATCCCATTTTGTAAAGGTTTGTTTCCTATGGAGAGTCTCTTTCGTTCCCAACATCAATTTTTTTTATTACTTCATCAACTCTTATTTTTTTTAATTAAAATTTCTTTCAGTTCTTTTATTTTCATATGGAAAAAATATCCACATGCTTCATGAATAAGATTCGTTTCTAATTTTGGACTAGTATTTAAACAAATCTAACAAATCATTTGACATTGCATTTGAACAATTTAGTTGTTAACAAATTATCCAACATCAACATTTTTGCAAAGGTGCAAGTTAAAAAGAGGTGATATATAATTTCTTCCATATTCTACCATAGTACATACCTTAAGAGGCTTTTTAATCTATCTTGTGTTAAAATTATTTTATGTATTGTTTTCCATGCAAACACAACTAATTTCAATAGGAATAAGTGACTCCAACATAAATTTTCTAGTCAATTACGATTATTTTTCATATAGTTTAGAGTTTGATATCCAAGTTTTATTGAGTATGTGCTTATATTGGCTCCAACCCATTTTATTCAATTCTATTTCTCATTAATGAAGACTTTTCATTTCTTCAATTATTCTTTGTCCTATCATTTGGGTTTCTAAGAGATCTATGTTTTCTAAACCTTTCCACCCTCATTCTTCCCCTATCTATTTTGATATTTTTTTCATGTATTCAAAAACTCTATTTCCTCATGCTTTGTTCAATATTTCCTTATAACCTTGTAATTTTAGAGTATGTACAAGAAGGTAGCTTATAGAAGTCTTCCCAAAACATGACACTTTCCCCAATTCCAAATGACCTACATTATAATATGAAGCTCAAAATATGTGAGCAATCCAAGTGGTTTTTTTTATGTTACAATTCTTAAAGGCTCCTTCAAATCTAGATACTTTTTCTACAATATTTAGCTCCATAAAATTTATAAAATGATTTATTTTCAATTGTTCATCATGCATTATATCTATTTATAAATCTAGTATGTTAAATTGATGCAAATCAATTGGTAAATGCAATCCAAGCACATTATAACTTTTGTGTTGATTACATAAAGATCCTTTTTGCCAAATTTGTGCAAAAAAGAAGGAACCCAACACTTATCCTAATCAACTAGGATTATCTTCAAGGTTATCATCTTTTAATATTAGTTTTATCACTTGATTGAGAGAAGGTTTTTTTTTCAAATGCACAATTTTTTCACAAATGATTTCAACACTCATCATTTTGTAGTTATTTAAATGTTTATGATATTTTTTTCACACAAACTTTTTTACATAGGGTGAAAGCACGGTAGCTAGTTCCACTTCTAAGCCATGCATTTTATTTTCCAAAATCACCTTTTTTATAAACATGAATGATTTAAGCCTACGAGAATTTGATAGAAGAGGGTTAATTAAACTCATGTAAATTGATAGAAGGTTAGATGTAAATTGATAGAAGGTTAGATGAAACCCGTGTAGATAGAACCCCAAGTTTAAATTGAATCCCCTAATGAATTCTCCTTCACACCTATCAAAATGTTAGAAAAAAATAATTTCACTTTACCTCTTGTGGA
This sequence comes from Sequoia sempervirens, assembly GCA_007258455.2. Classification (NCBI taxonomy): domain Eukaryota; kingdom Viridiplantae; phylum Streptophyta; class Pinopsida; order Cupressales; family Cupressaceae; genus Sequoia; species Sequoia sempervirens. Next base: position 14,659 of record VDFB02311228.1, read on the forward strand.
ATGAAATGAAGTCATCTTCATAATCTTATTGTCTAAGTATATAACCCTTAGTATTTGTTCTTGAAAAAATATTATATGTACATTTAATATCTTCTATATTAAATATTTTAAAATTTTATAATGAATGTTGGTTGATTATGAATAAACAATGATCTGTATTCAAGATGCTAAGAAAAATAACAAACTTGTTAAAATAATCTCAAAAAAATACACTACACCTTACATGGATGTCTTTATTTAAATGAAAAAGTTAAAAATTGTTTTCATACACTAAGAGAAATGGGTTAGATAAAATACTTGTCTAAATTTTATATTAGTGTCAATTAAAAATAATTATAAAAAATATTCAATAAAAAATTATGAAAAACTATCCACAAACTAGTCAGTGGAGTTAGTGATCTACTTCCAAGAAAAGCTTGTGGAAATGTTTTATATGCAATGAAATTTGCGCATTAGGGTAAAATGTTTAACTCAATAAAGTAAAATTGATTGAAAAATAAAAATGATATAAATATTTCTTCAAAAAATTAAAAATATTATAATTGAATTGACATGGAAAATGCCACGACTTGTTAATTTACAATATCCTTAAATTTGTGACCATTCTTTTAGTATAATTAATATAAATTTAAAAACACTAATTTTAGTGCTCTAAAATTACTAAAAAAGTGAGGCATGACACCATGTTATCACCTCATATTTCATTAAAATCAAAAAATGGATAAATTATTAATATTATGGATATTTTTAATAAAAGATTATTATTTATTCTAGGTCATACAAAATAAATATCTATGATCATTTTTAGAAGGTATGATCCCTCTAACAATAATTGATGGTCAAGTGAGAGCTCTATTAGGGTTTAGGTATTATTATTATCTTATGTATTTATAAATTTTTACTACTCTTTAGAGTGGTATTATATATTATTTTTCTACATATTTTTTGAGGGTTTTTTGCTTCCCACACCTATGGGTGTTATTGTTTCTCTTTAAATAACCTCAAACTTTGTTAATCCAAAAGTTTCTACTACTAGATTGAAGATTTGGAAACACATGAGGATGTATCCATTGTGAAAACAATATGAGAATTTCATTCCCATATTCTTTAATGAGGTGTATCTTCTAATAAACCTTACAATGTGGTTCTTCCTATTATAGAGTTTGATATTTTTTATCCCTAGATTGAAAATTTTACCCTAATTGGTTATTTTATTAGGAGGATTCCCCACTAAAAGAGTGTTTATATAATGGGTGACCAATGCTTTAGCTCCACATGAGGTTTCCTTTGATGTTGTCCAAAACCTCACAAAGGAAATTTCCTTTTTCACTTTACTAAATCTAATCATGTGGAGGCCATTATTAAAATGACTCTTAGTTTTTCTACATGTCTTTGTTTATTGGACACATCTCAGACATGTGACTTTGTCATATTAGAGGAGGCTCTTTATATCCCTATTTTAGTGGAGTTTCCTAGGTTTTTTTTTCCATGCTAGAATTTCCTACTAAAATAGGAAGCTCACTAAGCAATATCATTTGCATTGAGTTTGATAATTTTCTCTCACCAAGTGTCTAGAAAAGCATGTTTGTGTGAGATTGATCCATCCAAGGACTTAAAGGAGACTATTTACACATGATTAGCTAAACAAGACAAGCTTTTGATGTGTTATTTACCTCAACTTTCATAATACATATTTAAAGTACATCAATCTTCTTATTGTATGATCAAAGATTGCCCCATGCCACTCCTCACAATGATCCCACTCCTCGTACTATTAATGGTGATCACTCCTATAGAAGAAGAGGGTTGGTCAATATTCATGAGTTAGAATATAATCATAATGTTGCCCAGGTAAAAGTAAAAAGTTGTCACACTTTCAATCAACTTATCAACACAAGTGAATTTAAGTATTTCTAACAAAAACTAATATTTTTTGCAAACATATCGTCTAGCTAGATGTATTCTAGCTAAGTTAGATATGGGCCATAATTTTTTCAATTAGAAGTGTCCACTAAATGCATATTTTGCACCACTTTGAAGCCAATTTAACAAAACAAAAAATTATTTAAAAAACTTGATGTTTTAAGAACTCCTACTCTTATAAATAAAATTTTTAAAAATATATAAAATGCCATTTTATAGATATATAAGTACATTTTTCTATAATATGATTTATTTAATAATTTAATTTAAATTTAAATTTTTTATTTTACTATTTAAGTAGGTCATTAGCACCAAAATATAAGGTTTATTATCTTGTCAAACAAAAATACTAAATTTTATTTTAAAATTTGAAGAAAAAAATGATGCATCATAGAAAAGATTTTGTAGCATCAAAAATTGTCACTCTTGACAATTTTATGCAAGGTTTTTCTCCCCCCTATGAGCTTGGACCTAATTATGGATCTAATTTCTTAATTGTACTTTTACTTTTCCATTTTAAAATATTTATTGAAAAATCAAACATCGGAAATCAAAGTAGGCAATTAATATTTTTCTGCAACACTTTGGATCCCTAAAAAACAGGAATCCAAGTCTAAGGCATAGGGTGCCCTAGACTACTTATTTTGGCTCTAAATTTAAATATGTTAGTGTTAGTAATTTATTATTTGAAATTCAAAATTTAATTGTTGGCTATCAGGATTTAATTCTTGAGAAATTATAATAATTGCATATAAATACATAGTATTCTCACCATTTGAACTAACACACAATTTTGGAGAGAAATTATTACATCTCATTTCCCTTCACAAAAGTTGTAAAATTTAAGCCAAGATACAAAGTACACTCTCTTAGCGTGAAGCTAAATTAAAAATTTGCAAACTAAGTGTTAGTTTGGTACAATACAAATGACATTAGTATTTGAAGGCAGTAGTAGTGAGGTTGATGGATATTAGTGGAGGCGTGAAAAAACTTGCAAGCTTATTTTGAAGATAAAACTGGCGCAATAAAAGTGTTCAAATGATGAAGGTGCCTTTCAAATTTCAAATGAATGTAGGAGATGGATATTTTTGAAACTATCCAGCATGGATTGCATTGCATGACCTTTTGCAATACCCATAAAGTCAGTGAGCCTGTCCTCAACTGTGCGCATAAGCTCTATCTTAAAAATTTGCCCCTTGTAAAGGTAGATCCAATGAGATCTAAGAAGGATAGAGTTTTTGCATACATATATCGGTCACCTAAAACTGTTGTTGTTGGTGCACTATGCTAGTCACCCAAACTTGGTGTTCCACTTGGAAATTGGTAGCCTAAGAAACTAGTTGTTTGAAGTGGAATTCTTTTGTTTACACATTTAGTTTTTGAAGAGGACTATTCTAGTCTGTAAATTTTGTTGTTCTGATTGAACATTCAGTCTTAGTTTGTGGCAAACCATTGATGGATAGATAAAAAAATTCTATAGTAGATGCTTCCTCAGGGGTAGCAAACTAGAATGTCTCACTAGGCCTCATGTTCTCCACCAATGCATATGAATTTAGAGGCAAAATACATGTTCCTTTGAACCCAACTTTTATATTGTCAATTATCAATTTTCAATGCTTTCTTAAAAGCAATGGTTCCAAGTGTTGCCAATTCTACCCTTCTAATCTCCAAATTTGGATATTTCATAGTCCACGCCACTCTTTCCTTTTTAAAAAGTGATTTGAAAGATACAAACACAGGCTAACATCAAGTGGTTGCAACCTGTGTGATGTGTGGGATGGTAGGGTAAGAAATTCAATACATAATGCCCTTGCTTTGGTAATGGTAGAAAATGCAACATGGTTGCCATGACCATCAAAAATTAGGAGGTGGGGCGAGACACCCCAAAGTACAACACCAGAAAATGGTACAACCATTTCAAAAATAGCTCTTTCGTCATCTACACATGAGGTTGAGCAATAATATATGCACCTAGATCATAGTTTACTATGTAGTTATTGAGGTTTTTTTATTTTAAACAAATAAAAACTAAGTATCTTCTATTTGGCAGCATTTGCACAACATAAAATAGTGATCCACTCTTGACTTTTGGATATAATATAGGATACACTTCTACTGCCCTTTTTGGAAAGCACTCTCATTGCACCATTTTGTTTAGCTTGGAGGCTAGTCTCATTGTAGTTCGAAATCCTCATTGGACCATTTAAGGATTGGTTGCATATTCCTTTTCTAGTGTTTCATTTAGTGCAATAACAACTACAAGCCTGATATTGACTACATGGTCTCTATCTTAGCATTGGGTTATCCTCAAACATAGATCAGGATGCCTTCTTTTGAAGCCCATTTACCAAGACTTACCAGGAAGTTCGTCCTTGAATGGATTAGGCCTCATCTGGTAGATTTGTGCCACTTCAGATTTTAGATTCACAATTTCTAAACCATGGCCAATAACAGCCATCTCCTTACACCATTTGACAACCTTTGCATCTTCATCATCATTTAGGACTGTTGGGGGCCCTTTCCTTTTGGTAGAGGTAACACCACTAAACTAATTAAACAATGTGGTTTTTGGAAGACCTCACTTATTTTTTCCCCTCTTGTTGGCATTCTATTGTCTTCAACATCTACCATGGTAGATTCTGGATGTCAGTCGTGGTCCATTCCTACTACACTACAACCATTTTAGTTGTAGCAACTACATTGACTTGGACTACAGTTTCAATCGGTTGTGGAATGGAAATCAATTCTTCATCATTATGTGACAACCTCATACCTCTCTTGTGTGCAGGAAAAGTTATCTGAGCTCACTTGGTTATAGCTTTAGTGGTTCTTTCTGGCACTTTGTTCTCCATCTACATTGAGCCAAGTGTAAGAACAATAAACAACATACACATACATAGATACATATATTCAAAATAAAGGAAAGGGTTTGATGGTGATGAGTGCCATGTTGTGCGAGGGGTCCACATTAGTAGATGACAAGAATGCAAAAAATTAGAATTGCATACATCTCTTAACTGATCATATCTCCTATTCTAACTCTTAGAACCCTCAGGTGATCATGTTAACATATTACTATATATATAATTAGTTAAGGGGTTATATATAACTTGAAACAATAGTATGATACAAATATATATAACCCTTCATGAAGAAACATAATGATATTTCTATATAACTTGAAATAGTAGTATGATACAAATATTTAGAACCCTTCCCAAAAAATCATTACATGATATTTGTATATAACTTTAAAGAACATTTTTGATGCAATTATTTATAACCATTTCTAAAACAACACTATGAAATTTATATATATCTTGAAAGAATAGTATGATACAAATATTTAGAACCCTCTTCTCATACAACATTATGATATAAATGATATAAAAATATTTCTATTGAACTGTTGTTTCAAGTTAGATATATATCTTGAAACAACATTATGACAAAAATTTGGAAAACACTATCTATCTCGTATATGTATATATATATATACATCGAAAATGGTTAGAAATATTTGTATCATACTGTTGTTTCAAGTTGTATAGAAATTTCATAATGTTGTCTCAGAAAAGGTTATTGTACATGTTAGAGTCACTTTAATTGAAGAACAAACAAACCATACATCTAATTAAGTTGAATGTAAATGAAGAAGGCTATAAGAAACTTATGTATCTATCTATCTATGCATTACATATATCATAATGGGGTAGTAGAAAGGGTTAGAAATATTTGTACGATATTGTTGTTTCAATTCATATACAAATTTTATAATGCTTATTCAAAAATGGTTATAACACAAGTAGGATTCAGTCATTATCATAGTTAGCTATAAGGGAGAGGTGGTTCGAGGTTGTTTCATGGGTATAGCGGGTTATAGTTCAACTATAGGTAGAATGATACATATGTATGTAGTTATTTCTGAAGAAAATTATGATATATATGAACATTAAACTTACACAAAAAAAAATGTAAATGTAATTCATTTCAATGTAAATGAACAAGGCTATATGAAACATCAATTTATATATCTGTCCATATGAAATAGCGAAGCAGTTTTCAAAGAGACATACCATGAAAGTTGAAGCAGGTGGCTACATAAGTTTGGAGGAGCTCTCTTGAATTACTTTCCAACAGGTGTCTCCAATAGAATCTCACAAATTTGAAATGTTAAATAGGTAGCTTGCATCACACAATTCTAGCCTCTTGTATAAATAATTAAGTTGTATAAATTTGAAAAGATAGGTGCAAGTGGAGATATTTGAATTTTGGGAGGGAATTTGAGGCTACAGTGAAGAAATTAATGGTAGAAGTGATATGAAATGGGTTGTGAATGGTATGTAAAAAATCTCGTTGATGACTTGAAAGGTGATTTTAGAAAATTTGAAATTGTTGATTGTTATTGTAGATGAGTAAAATGTATTGATTGACGTTGGACATCTGACTCTAATCACTAACACCATTTCATCCTAAATCATCCCTCGGTCTAACCGTTTACTTGAATATCTTTATTTGATTAAATTCATTTATTTTTCTCTCTTAATTAAATAAATCATGTATTTAATTAAGTCTTTCTCTTTTGATTAAATCAATCAATCTGATCTAATTATCCCTATTTAATTAAATCTCTAAGGTTTATCTATTAAATTAAGTAAATTAAAACCTTATTTAATTTAATCTTCCTTCATCCCCTTAGTTAAATAAATCAAAACCCTTTATATAATTAAGTCTTTAAATCATATTCTTCTCATATTTGATTTAAATCAATCCATAAATTTAAGTCAAAGAGGTCACATCATTTAATCCTTCATTAAATTAATTAACCTTTATTAATTTAATCTCTTCTCATGTCCCATCATCCATCTTTTGCCACTTGCACATGAAAATAGAGTTATTTGATTTATTAAATCTCTATTTATCTTCAACATGGCATAAAGGAGGAATATTCTTCAAGTTTGAAATTCAAATCTAAGTGGACTTTGTCCTTCCAACAAGGCATTCACTCCCTCTTACAAGTCCTTTTGCATTGAGCCAAGTGGCCATTACTCCATTTGACTCTCCCTCCACCTTGTCATTAATACAGTTTCAAAATTCAAATATTGGCATTTATTGGCACATTCATCAAAACTTGCACATCCTCGATCCACTCACATTTGGACAAGTGGCATCATGTCATTGGCTTATATTTTACCCCACATTCATCCTATCTTTCAATCTTCAACTCTTTCTTTCTATAAATAAAGAGTTCATCCTTCATTTCTATCATCCACAACTTGAGTAAACTTACTATACTCAAATTCATAGCAATCTTCATCCATCTTATTGAGTTTTATAGCTAGGTTATGCATATTTTTATCTTGGATCACTCATCACTCTTCATCAAAGTGGATCAACTTTCATCATTAATTCACCATTGCATCATTGGAGTTGGGAAAGGGCCAATTTTCACATAAAATTTGCACCAATTCCCTCAAGAGATTAAGAGTTTGCTTTGCTTTAGAATAGGATTTGACATGTTTTAATCTTTGTTGTGTTCTTCATTTCATTTCCTCTTTCTCTTGCAATTTAAATGAACTTCTTGAGGAATCTACATTCTAGCTTGCATTGGATCTAATTTGTTGTTTGTTTCTTGTGCTATTATAGGTTTAGGATCTAGGTTCACATTTTGGCGCTAGAAAGAGGGAAATCTCGTTTTCTAATCATGTTTTTGTCAAAAAAATTGTGTTTTTATTTGTCTACAAGAAAACTCCACCACTGAGGTCTCAGCATCGTTGTTTAGCACCACTGGTTCTCCAGCGTCACTAAATAGAACAGTTGAAAACTCCAAATTGTGACGCCTTTGTCTTCCCACCTAGAATTTTGAATTCTAAAATGCATCGTTGAACATTTCTGACCCGTAGGAATCTTTCAAAAATACAAACTACGTCGTTGGCCAAAAGGGTGACACCTTCATGCTCACTAGTCTAGTTGTAGAGCGACCCTGACTGGTAAGCGGTGCTATACAGCACTGCTAGTGAAATCAAACTACGACGCCTTCATGGATTGCACTGCTGGAGGGGAGTAGAAGGTGAAATTTTATTTGTAGCACGTGCTTTTTTTCAAATTAGGGTTCTTTTGTCTATTTTTTTCCCTTTTGACTTTTGTTTCTACAGAATCTAACTAAATTTCTTGTAGGTTGGATCGATCAAAGACGAAAAGGGAAGAGAAGCATGATGATTTCATTTCATAAAAACAAGTGTTTTTAAACACTCTAGTGTTTGTTTAACGCTCTTAGAGGATTCACTATTCCTCTTAAGGAAAAATTTGTTATCTCTTTGAGCTTAGGACTTACTAATTTCATTTTGGGCTTTAAAAAGAACCTTTTGAATTCTTGTTACAAAAAGGCTTAAAAAGAACATTAGGACTCAAATTTACTAGAGTTTGTTTTGGGTTTAATAATCGAACAAGGAAAATTGTCACACTTACTTTGGTGCTTTAAAATGAATTCACTTTTACTTTGTGGACTTAAAATGAACAAGTGTTTTCATTATTTTGCAATTACTTACACAAAGTAATATCATCAAAAGACGTATGCACTTCTCTCGCGCCTCATGATGATCTTGAGAATCAAAAGGCTTTTGATGACATTAAGTTGCATAAATAATTTCCCATACACACTTCAATTTGGGTTTAAAATTGAACAAATTGTGCGAGTGTCAGTGAACCTATTGCATGTCTTCTCCCTTTGTTTCTAAACGAAGGTTGATCGAACTATGAATATGTTTACTCACTTTTGTTTATCTTAGAGGGTCTGCCTTGGGGAAAAAGTACTCACCCAAGGGAACGACTCAATCGGTAACACTCTAAAGCAAAGAGTATTTCCAGCCGGGATATAAATGTGGTTATTCAAATAAACACCAGTATCACACGATTGACTTCGACGAGAAGGGAAACAATGGTCTCTCACCGCGTTGGGTCAACTCCTACGAACGGAAAGTCTGAACTAAAACCCTTGTTTAGAAATTTCCAAAATCCTTGATCTATTTGTTGGTGCAAGAACGGACATTCTAAAGCCGCCCCACACTTTTACAGTCTTTAGTATAAATGGAAAGCATGCCATGGGAGTTTCATGGGTGTTGATTATTGGCTGCCCCATATAAGTGAGTGTCATGGAGGGGAGCCAGTGGGGTCAAGCATCTAACCATTCACTAAAGATAAGTGTAGCTGGACTTGTCCAAGTGGGGACTCAACAAATATTGTCTTTCATATCCATAAGGTTGTGCTTGTACTTGGTTACAAAAGGATTTTCTTGTTCAAAAATATTTGGAAACAAACATTTAACATCATCATCAAAATTTCAAACCCTTTAGGAGACAAATACAATTGACCAAATGCATGTGTTATTGCTTGCCCTTGGGATTCTCATCCTTAAAGGTTTCTAAAAACTTGGACTTACATCTCGATTTTCCTACTAAAGTTAAACAATAGGAAACCCTTGCCTTGAATTCATCAAAATCCCACATAACATACTTTGTGGGATTCAAAGAAATTGAGACATTGGACATCTAGTTTGGAAACCTAACCAAAGAAGTGTTTGTGGTAAAACAAAATCACTAAGCAAAGATAACAAAATTGGCTCTCACATGTGTTAATTCCTCATGATTTCCAAGAAATTCAAAATCCCAAAACTAAAGTCCTTGAGTCAAAGTTCAAAATTTAGGAGTCACACTCGAAAGGTCATCAAGAAATACATTAGGAAGTGCAATCAAAAGCAACATATCAAAATAAGCAAAAAATTCACAAGGTTCTATAGACTCATTCCTTTGAACAATCCAGAAATGTATGCTTAGTTTGAACCACTTCTTGGTTGAGAGGTCCTTAGGAGTATTGTATGTTCTTCAATACCGAGGTCTAGTAAATAAGTGTCATTTTAGGTACATCCTAGGATCAAAATCAAACCTTCATCTATCTTTGAACATCAAAACCAAAATTATCTCATCAACAACTCTTCGAAAATCTTGGAAAAATCCTTCATGTTAAACTTTGGGTAAATCATTTAAAAACAATCCAAAAAAAACCTTGTTTGATTGAATGTGTGTAGATGCATCCTTCTCCACATATTTTATCAAATTATCAAAACCTGTGAACAAATTCATCCCTTGATAAACATCCAACATCTTGGGATTTAGGAGTTCATTATCAATATCATCTTTTTTGGATAGGAGTGTTTAGATGAATCCTTCTTCTCACATCTAGACAAAGTAGCATCTTGTGAACCATTTAACTCTAGGACAACATCCAACCTCTTAGAGTTTATGAGTCCACCAAAATCTGCATTCGAAACAAATCAATCCTAAATCAAGTACTAAAGTTTAACATACCCTTCAATATTTTCGCAAAAGAGTTCCAAACATCCATCAAACACCCATCTTACATCCATATCATTATCACCCTTTGATCCTTGAAATCATCCTAAAATTTTCTCTTTTGTGCCTAAAGTTAGATCAATCCAAAAGAATTAGAGATTTATCTCCTATATTCTTCAAAAAAATTGATCCCTATTTTATTGTGCAAACTAGATCTCAACACAAGAGGAACATGGAAGCCAACAAAGAAACATCCACTACAAGTGACCTAAGTCAAACAAATTATGAAACAAATCTTGTTGAATCAAGTAATCCCTTAACCGACTTTCCTACATCATCAAAAAATCCTCAAGAGGAGGTACAAAATCATACCAACAATCCCTTTGGAATGTCACACGAGGAAATCACCAAAATGATTCAAAATCTGGAGAACCATAAGATTATCAATATCATGATGAGACTCATCCCTTCACTATACATGCTCAAATTAGCAAAACAAGGGGCTAAACTCCCTTCTAATTTCAATGTGAGCTCTATAGTGGAACCATCTTTATAGGTCATACCTCCAATTTCATCCACACTCCCCATCTCATCTACACCCCCATCCCAAAGCATCACTCAAAACATCCCACAAATCACAATATCTATTGCTCCAACTCAACCTAATGTTAATAAGGGAACTGCATTTCTCAATGCCATTCAAACACACCCCCTTGTCAATAATCAAAAATTGGATGCTTGAACACCATTTTGGAACAAAATGTACCCCAAAATCCATTACATAAGTATGCCCCTCTCACTTTCCATGATCCTAATGATCCATCATCGTCATCCTTCTATGCAACACCCCAAACCTCTCTCCCCATAACTTCACAAGGAGAGGGTGATATGTTCGGACTAGGGGGCATTTTCGACACTATGCCATTTCCTCAAGAGATTACATCTCTTACATTTTCACCACTTCCGCCATTACCATCATCATCCACACCACTTCTTGGCTTAGGGCTTCCCCCTTTATCAAATATCATTCAAAATCAAACCAACTTCCTGAACATCAATCAAAGCATCGAGCCAAACTCTCAAAAATTGTCATCGATATCGCAACAACAAATGACAACTACACAAGCAATCACCACATCATCAATCGCCCCCCTAACATCTCAAAGCATGGTCTCTCAAGGACCAACCACATCAATCACACCATCCACCACTCAAACCCCAAATGCAACAACACCTCTCACCACCACCACAAGCAACATTCTAAATCCACCACCACCTCCACCACCACCAAGCTCCAACATATCAAGCCAATACAGCATGGCATTGCAAGCTGCTCAAAAAGTTGCCTATCAAAAGGCATTTCTGCAAGTACAAAAACAACAAGCTACACAACTAGCTCCTCAACAAGCCGCACAACTAGCTACACAGCAAGTCGCTCAAGCCGCGCAAGCTACTCAAATTTCCCAAGCTGCATTACAAGCACAACAGGCTGCCCAAGCCCAGATCTTATTGCAAAAACAACAAACCGCACAAGCTCAAGCTCAAGCATACGCTCAAGCTCAAGTCCAATATCAAGCACAACAAGCACAAGCACAAGCATAAGTGCAGTATCTTGCACATCAACACGCAACACAACAATGAGCATATCAGCAAACACTAAAGCAATATCAAGAACAACAGGAAGCAACCCAATTAGCAGCTCAACAACAAGAATTGTTAGTAGAACAACAACAGCAGGCTCAGCAATAGGAAATCCCGGCACAGCAGCAACAAGACCAACAACAAGCATTGTTGATACAGCAGCAAGTACAAGCATTTATGGCTCAGCATGCAAATACCACTGATCAACACATCAAATCCAACCATCACACCCACAAACGAACCACCTCAGAACACTTTCATCCCACCTCCCAACCCACAAATAGATGTCGCAGCACAAATCAAATTACTCTCACAACAAGTGCTTGACCTTCAATCAAGACGAATCATGAAAACATCCAGCAACTTGTGCCCTTATCCATTTCACAGGAGCCTTGTGATGAAACCATTCCCAAAGGGATTTGAGATCCCCAAGTTTGACAAGTACCATGGGACAGAAAACTCTAAAGATCACATTAGGTAATTCCAGGTTCATTGCATGGAAGTTGCGTATGACGATACCTATCTGATGTGGCTATTTCCTAGGAGTTTGGTTGGCCATGCCATGGAATGGTTCTCTCACCTACCTACAAGCATCAAGACATTACAAGAAATCATAGACGCATTCATCAAAAACTATGCATGCAATATCGCCATGGATGTCAGTCTTGAGGAACTATCAGCTTTGAAACAAGGAAAGAATGAATCATTCACTTCATTCCTACAACGATGGTGATCCAAGGCTAATCGGAGCAAATGGGTCATGCTCGAGGAACAACAAGTGTGCACTATCATATCCAACCTTGACAGCTTCTTGGCATTCCATCTCAAGGTCCAAGGGATCACCACGTATGACCAGTCAATTTCCAAGGCGCTCAGCATCAAACAAGCCCTTATGACACAACCTGGAGGATCAATTGCATATCTTAAACAATAGAATAATTTCCCACCCACCAATTACAATGACAAACCTCACACATGGGGAAGAAACAAAAATATTACCAATGATGGTGTCATTGATGCCAAAGTTGTCATCAGTGCCCCTCGGAAAAACACATCCGCACAACAACAAATCCAAAACCAACATAAAGAAAACACAACACAACAACCAAGCAACCAAGAGATCAATAACGTCAATGACCAAAGAGGACCACCCCAGCGAAACAAGAACTTCACCATACGGAAGTACACCGCTCTTGGGGAACCACTCGAAGTCATCATGAAGAAATTACTAAACGAAAACCTCATCAAGATTCCCACCTATGAGAACTACTAAGAACCAGATGTTAAACCTCCTTGGTACAATGAAAATCAACTCTGCGACTTCCAAAAAATCAAAGGGAACACCACTAAAAATTTCACGAGGTTAAAGAACATAGTCCAAGATCTCATTGATCAAAGAATTATAAATGTGGAACAACCATCAGGAAACTAGAACCTCAAAATATACATGAATCTGATGCCTAACCATAACAATAAAGGAAACAATAACATTGATAGGGGGAAAGGCACCTTCAAAAACTTGAATCATGTGTATGAAACTATTGTCACCTCCCTAGATGAATATTGCACAGTAATCACTATCAAAGGAGCTCAAGCCGATTGTGGAGTCACCACAAGAGGCGAAAAAGTTACTATCGTAGGATCATCTCAACCAAATAGAACTTTCATGTCCAATTCAAGATCTGTTCCCAATGGTTACAATGTCCTTGATTAGCTAAAAAGAACGCCAGCACAAATCTCCATCATGGAGTTATTAAAAATCTCATCCGCCCAAAAGAAAATCCTTGAGGAAGCATTGGCGTCATCCACTGTCCCCGCAGATCTTGATGCAGAACAATTCCATGCTATGGTCAGAAATATTATTACCCTAAATCTCCTTACATTCTCCAACCAATATTTTCCCGCTCAACCATCTCATAACTGTGCACTCCATTTAGAGGTCCTAGTGCAGAAAAGTAAAGTCAAACGAGTTTTGGTGGATAGAGGTGCAGGCTTGAATATTTGTTCCCTCAAGCTCATTAAGTAGTTAAAAATCTCAAAGGATTCCATTGACAAAGGAAAGGGTATTACAATCAGAGCATATGATGATTAGGAAAGAGTGTCCCAAGGCACAATCAAAATCCCTATTCAAGTAGGGCCAGTAATGCAAGCGGTAGCAATGCCTTATAACATTCTCCTAGGATGTCTATGGATGCATGCAATGCAAGCGGTAGCATCAAATTTCCATCAATGTGTCAAATTCACATATGAAGGAAAAGAGGTCACCATCCATGGAGATCCTAAACCATTCTCCTACTGCAAGAACCTTGAGGAAAAATACAACAAAATCCCTCAAGTGCCTAAAAATGATGAATTCCCATCAACACCGTACATTGATCCAGCCACTCTCGCTTCCACTTCTGCGATAGAGACACCCACCACTCCCACCATCCCCACCATCTCTGATATCAAAGTCATCATCCAGGATAATGGTTGTGGAAACTACATGATTTTCAAAAATTATTTTGTGGTAGGAGAGTTACCACAATCTCCTAGATCACAAGGACGTCTGCAATCAAATGAAGCTTCCACATCTCAAACATCCCCTGAGGAATATCCCAGCTTCAGAAGTTGGGGAGATCTCAGCCAAGAAGTTATAGAGGAGGACCCATCTCATCTCCTATACCAAGATAATAGACCAGTAGCCAATATACCAATGGATGACAAAAGCAAAGGTTTGCAAATGATGCTCGCAATGGGCTATGACACAAACTAGAGACTTGGACTGTAAAATGACAATGGGCTTATAATACCTATCATTCTGGAGACACGAATGAGAAATCTTGGCCTTGGATGTACTCCTCCGAGTATAACCATACGCGGTCAAAGTCCTCAAGTTAGAAAGGTCAATAATCCTCCTCAGCTATCTATAGTCGAACTTCGCTTACCCATATCTATAGGTCGGGTCTTAGAAAACTTCACATTTGACATAACTAATGTTTGTAGCAGTAGTGATGATGAGGATCCCATAACCAACCTACCTAGGCTCTTCGAGGATACCTCCCTTCTCATGATTAGCACCTTATCCTTCGAGTCAGACCATCAAAATCATGAAATCTGCCTAGTTTACCCCCAACTCGTCGATTATGACCAACGAGGACCACCAATTCTTGACACATTTGAAAATGATGAGACACTCTCAGAATTCATGGGACTATGGGATAACATTCCATGTGAGGATCACAAAGCGGGATTCATCATTGAGCTAGATACACACGCATACTATGGGGAAACGATTGAATCCCTCAGTCACAAAAGTGAGAAATTAAGAATAATATCTAAGTCCTTGAGTGAAAACCACACTGTGGCACTCTCTGACATGAAAAAAGTAAAAAGAAAGGATGCATCCAACAGTGAAAACCTCTCTAAGGCACCTGAGGATGGCGGATTCAATCTTCCTTTCAGAGCTCTTCATTAGGAAAAATTAGCAGTCCTAGCAGAAAAGTGCAATTTAGTTAATCTAGGAATAGAGGAGACCCCGCACATCACATTCTATGCGGAATCATTATTGTCAAAAGAAAAAGAACTCCTAGCAGCCTTCTTGAAAGAGAGACAAGTTAACTTTGCATGGAGCTACGTAGACATGCCAGGGCTCGATCCAGAAATTGTAGTTCATCACCTAGCAGTATACTCTGAAGCAAAGCCTGTTAGACAAAAGCTCAGGAAAATGCACCCTCAAATCGCCCTGCTAGTCAAAATGGAACTAAAGAAGCTATTAGATGCAGGATTCATTCAACCAATAGACTATCCAAAATGGATGTCAAACTTGGTGCCTGTCTCAAAACCCAATGGGGGCATCAAAATTTGCACAAATTTTAGGGACTTAAACAAAGCATGTCAAAAAGATGACTTCCCATTGCCCAACATTGACATGATCATAGATATGACTACAGGACACGAAATTATTTCCTTAATGGATGGTTTCTTGAGATATAACCAAATAATGATTGCTAAAGAAGACCAACACAAAATGGCCTTCACTTGTCCATGGGGGACTTACTGTTGGAATATGATGTCATTTGGCTTGAAGAATGCAGGAGTAACATACCAAAGGACCATGACGTTAATCTTCCATGACACGATCCATAAAACTGTCGAAGATTATGTCGATGACATACTAGCCAAATCCAGAAAGAGGAAGGATCACATAGCAACCTTAAGTGCCATTTTTGACAGGCTAGAGGAATACAAGGTCCGATTAAATCCAAAGAAATGTGTCTTCAGTGTGCAATCAAGAAATTTGCTAGGATACATAGTGTCAATGAGAGGTATTGAGGTAGATCCAGCAAAAGTAAAAGCAATCCTTGAGATGGAGGCACCCAAAACATTGAAATAATTGAGAGGTCTCCAAGGCAGGCTACAGTCCATCCGAAGATTCATAGCACAACTGGCAGATAAACAAAATCTATACTCTCACCTACTTCACAAGGGAGTAGCGTACAAGTGGGATAACAAGTGTGAAGAAGCCTTCAATAAGATCAAAGAATATCTACTTACACCACTAGTCCTCATGCCACCGATCCCAAGAAAGCCATTAATTCTTTATGTGTCAGCAACAACAACAGCCCTTGGAGCTCTTCTAGCTTAACACAACGAAAATGGAACAGAAAGGGAAATCTATTATATCAGCAGAATAATGGTCGGTCATGAGTTAAACTTACTCATTCATCAAAAAATCATGTTTAGCATTAGTGTTTGCTTCACAGAAATTCATACATTACATTTTGGTGCACAAATTCAAACTCATCACCAAAATTGACCCTCTCAAGTACTTACTGTCAAAAGCAATGCTCACTGGAAGAATGGCCAAATGGGTCATGATACTATCAGAGTATGGAATTGAATATGTGGAGCAGAAAGCAATCAAAGGCCAAGTCATCGCAGATTAGCTTGTAGAAGCACCAATCTATTTAGAGAATCCTCTCATCTCAGAGTTTCTAGACGAATCCATCTTCAATCTCAACATAGCCAACCACTGGAAACTTTACTTTGATGGCTCATACACACAACCTAGATTAGGATCCGGTGTCTTCTTTATCACCCAATAAGGAGACTACATACCAAGGTCCTATAAATTGGTTTTTCCCTACACTAATAACATTGTAGAATATGAGGCTTTAACCATAGGTCTCAGAATAGCAGTGTAGTGGCACATCATGGCCCTCAGAGTATATGGAGACTCTCAGCTGATAATAAACCAAGTAAATGATGAATACCAGACTAAGGATGATAAGCTCACTCCATACAAGAAACTGGTGGAGACTCTCAAGGAATCCTTTATCGAGATCACATTTGAGCAGATTCCCAGAGAAAACAACAGAGCAACAGATGCCATGGAAATGATTGGATCCTTACTGGACATCCCTCCCAATGTCCCAACATATGAATTCTTGGTAGAGCAACTTCTCGTGCCCGCATTCGAGGTACCAAAATCAAAATTTGTGTGTGAAATTGTTGGTCCTGATGATCCCTAGTACCACGACATTTACACCTACCTCCGAATAGGTGTCCTACCTACTGACTTACCCTCAACCTTAAAATGAACCTTTGTCAAAAATGCATCCTGATTCATCATCCTAGGAGATACCATGTATCGTAGGAGCATAGAAGGAACCTTATTACATTGTTTAAACACTGAGGGGGCATTGACTGCTTTAACTAAAGTACATAATGGCATCTATGGTTCACACTCAAGTGGAATGACCCTAGCTAATAAATTGTTGAGGATGGGGTATTATTGGCCTACAATGGAAAGAGAGGCACATGACTATGTCAGAAGGTGTCTACAATGTCAGTGGCATGGGGACCTCATCCATGCTCCAGCTCAAGAACTTCATCCCATCATCACACCATGGCCCTTTTTGCAGTGGGGACTCGATCTCATTGGAAAAATCACTCCCACTTCATCTAATGGCCACAAGTTCATCATAACCACCACTGAGTACTTTACCAAGTGGGTGGAAGCCATACCCATGAAATATATAACTGGGAAGCAAATATCAAAGTTCATCCTGAACTATCTCATTTGTCGTTATGGTGTCCCACAAGCCATTATCTCAGATAATGGGGCACCATTTAAGAACCAGGATGTCTGCAACTTATTTGAAAAATTCAAAATCCAACATCACTTCTCCACCCCATACTATCCCCAAGGAAATGGCCAAGCAGAAGCCACTAATAAAACCATTTTGAAAATCCTCTAGCAAATAGTCAATGACACAGGTCATGACTGGCATCTGCAACTCAATCTCACCCTCTAGGCTTACCAAACTAGCATCTGCACACCCACCAGCGCACCCCCTTCTCCCTATTCTATAGATCAGAAGCAGTACTCCCCATTGAGATCGAGCTCTCGTCACTAAGAATATCACTGCAAAACCTCATCACGGATGAAGAGTACCGAGTATCAAGACTGAATGAGTTGGAGCTACTGAATGAGTGGCATATAGATGCTTTAAATCATTTGCAAGTCTATCAGAATAGACTCAAGAGAGGCTATAACAAGAAAATCAGAAGCAGAACTTTCCAAGTCAGAGAACTAGTACTAAAGGAGAATTAGAAAAATGTCCCAAATCTAAACAGTAAAGGAAAATTTGAACCCAACTGGTTGGGACCATTTTTATCACAACAAGCTATAAGTCAGGGGCATATCAGTTATTGACACCCGAAGGGGAACCTCTGCAAGAGCCCATGAACAGCTCTCATCTCAAAAAGTTTTATGCCTAATCTTTCAAGGTATAGAACCAAAAATCCAAAAAAAATAGAAAATGTCCTAAAAAAATGGTTACCTTAGCAAAAACCTGGCAAACAGGCATCTTGGTGACAACAAAAAAATCAAAAAAAGGATCAAAAATAGAAAAAAAGAAAAAAATTGTCCTCTAGTGAAAACTACTTCAATGGCACTTTGGACAAGTACCTTGGTGAAAACCTGGCACACAGGCGCCTTGTGTAAATAAACACTTTCCATCCACCAGGATCTTTACGACTTGTTCTACATCATCCATCGCATTTAGATCTCCATCCATCACCCATCCATTTGACATCTGCATCATAGCTAGTTCTTGTGTTCATATCATGATCCCTCCTAGTACTACTCGGCCCATTCCTAAGGTCGATTTTTCCTACCTTTATTGGAGTAGTCTATTGCATCACATTGGGGGCATGTTTTCATCGGATCGGATTCATGTATACTCTTGAAGTCCTAAAAATCCAAAAAACCCAAAAACATCAAAAAATCACCAAAATCCAAAAACATTCAAAACATATCAAAATCCAAAAATAGGTCAAAAAGTCATTCAAAAAGTCAAAAACAAAGTCGTCTTGTCAAACTACAAGTCTCTAAGCCTTGGACGTAGGCAAGGTTGATCTTTGATCATCCCCCGAGACACTTAGGTCAGTCCTTTAGGAGTTTGTCATAATAAACTGACATTTCATCATGAATATCTTCATTTGTAAATCAATCAAGTCATCAGTCAAACTAAGTGGTCTCTGCGTGTATAATGTAGGCAAGGCTCATTTGTTGATCAGCCCCCGAGGCCCCTAGGATAGGTCCTTAGGTTAGTCTCTTGGTCAAAATCTCAGAAAACCTCAAAACATTTGAAAAATCAAAAATACCAAAAACAACCTCACAACATTGCAAAACTCCAAAAACATCCAAATATTTGAAAAGAAAATACATCTGTCTCACCTCGCTTTCACCCATAATAACATCACTCATAATAAATGATCATCACCCTCAACCTTCGGTGAAACAATCAGAAGCAAGTCTAGCAGGTGAAAAGTAAAAACCTAAGCATTAAAATCTCAAGCCTAAGCCAGTCAGTAAACAAGTTGATCAACTTTTTATATCAATAGCTTATCAGTCTTAAATCAATCTCATCATTTCCTGATAAAATCACGTCCTAGGATGAATCCTTCCTACAATTGGAACCTTTTTTATCAGACCAAGCACTTTGGATAAACAAAATGACGTGTCACCATCCACTAATATGTCCTAAGATATATCGTTCCAACAATGGTCATCATCTATTGGCAATAATTTTTTTATTCTTATCCTTCAAAACAATAGTTTCCTTTGGCTAGCAGTATGAAGAACATTGACTTGTTTACTTGATCTTTTCTTTCTGATTTATCTTATTGCACTCATTCCAAGGACCTCTCGATGATATCCGAACAAAGGATTTAGAGAGATAGGAATGGGACAATGATCATTTATTATGTCTGTTATGCTTGTTGGATATTCTTGTAATATAACCTCAATGAATACTTGCTTTATTTAGGTGTGTACGGAGGGTGTTTTAGATGTTTTGTTGACCACATAGGAAGGCTTACCTTTCATATGTTTTGATCTGAAATATTTGAAGTACTTAAAGTGCACCCTAGTAAGGTTTCTATATGTCAGGTTTGAAAAGGATACTCTTATCTGGTTGTCAATTCAAAGTCCATCACACTAAATACAACGTCATCCTAGTTCTTAATACTTTGATGTATTGTATTTATGTGTATTATCAAACATAAGGAAATTGGTCCTTTGAAAATCCTAACTCCTCGGCAAGTAGTCATCATCATTTGCATATTCATTATCCTATGTCTTGTTGGAATGTCTTCTTTTCTTTCATCCCTTCTTGCTCTTCACGCTAACAAGGTACTATGACAATTAATCATCATCATCATCAATCCTATATCCACAGAACGTTAGCATATTGCATAACATATCATATAGGAAACATATGCATTGCATCTCCACCATCATATAAATGTGTTGTTATAAGCACTTTTCATAAATAAGCACATCCATTTTTCATCACATTACATCCATTTTTATTATCACATTGCATTCATCACATAAACCGTCGCATAACATTCATTTGCATAAACATTTCATAATCATTTCATATTACCATCTACAGCATAATCAAACATAACAGGTATGTGAGCATTATAGATAATCCATCGCATTATAAACATACATATTCATATAGACCATCTAATAAAAACATTTATTATGTCATCACATGAACATCATAAAGTCATTACATTCATTTTGCATAACGTAAAGCATCATCATACCACTTTGCATTAACATATCATTTCATATATTACATCACATCACAATAAATGCATCACATACATCTCACAATCATCTAACATGTTTAGGATAATATATATTTGTTATTCTTAGCATCTTAAAAAACCATCTCATTTACATCATCAAGACATATCATATAGAGCATGACCATTGTATTCACATTGCATCATACAAACATACATATCATCCATCATTCATCCATATCATATAGAACATCTCATAAATAACCACATCGTAATCATTTTTTGCATTTCATTTTACAAATCATTCCATATCATTATAAAGCATCTAATGCACAATTAAAATAGGAACATAAACATTATATTAAAAGCATACATCTATCCATAATCATTTTATAAAAGCATTTATCATTTTGTGTATACACCATAAATCATCTCCATACCATTTTGCATATCACATCGTAAACATCATCACAAGTGCATATCATACATCACGTACATCCATACATTCATAACCACATAGCATGATCACTGCATCATCACCACAATCATAACAAAAAAAGGAATTAAAAAAAAGAAATCATTGCACAAATCATCTCATTCGCATCAACATACATAAATCATCATATAGATTACATCATCATATAAACATAACATCCATCCATATCATATATCAGTCGCATAACCATCACATAGTGCATACAAAAGAAATGCATCCATATATACATCGGATAACACCATAACATTATTGCATAGCATGTAGAAATAGAACCATCCATAAATGCATAATAAATAAATGATACACATCACATCATATATCATCAGATAATTGTCATAGTACAAAATAATCAGGATCACTATACATGTGTAAGCCAATAAGTACAAAAAGGCCCAACAGGCTATCAAAAATGAGCCCATATGGCACGAAAAAATGATATCTT
Source organism: Sequoia sempervirens (assembly GCA_007258455.2). Taxonomy (NCBI): domain Eukaryota; kingdom Viridiplantae; phylum Streptophyta; class Pinopsida; order Cupressales; family Cupressaceae; genus Sequoia; species Sequoia sempervirens. The sequence continues at coordinate 36,599 of VDFB02311228.1, forward strand.
GATCAAAATGAGGCCTAACCCTCCTATCTGCTGCCCTTGCCTCTGTCACCATAACCCTCTGCTGGTCTGTGGCTGGTCCGCTGTGAGTAGTCTGGGGCCTGGCCTACTCTAGGTACAGCCTAATGATAAAGCAAACGATAGTAGTCTACCTCCCGGATGACCTCCCTATAGGAACGAAGAGGCACTATGCTCTAAGAGGACGAGGCCGCCATGCTTTCTAGCTGTTGTCTCTGACCCATCTCTGCGGCTGCCTGTAGCTCTATAGCCTGCCTCTGCAAAATGGCTTGGTCTCTCTCGGCCCTGGCCTAATCCCTCTTGGTCGTCAAAGTCTAAACCTGAGCCTATAGCTGTGTAATCTGTGCATCTCAGGGATTTGGTTGTCCTGCAGGCTGTGCTCGTGGGGGCTACACGTGAGGCTGATCCTCACCCTCAATTCGTGGTGGTGCATCTGCCTGGTCCTGCTGCCTAGATGGCCCCTAGTCCTGATCTTGTATATGTACATCTACTTGCACAGGCTGAACTGGAGCCCTGACCAGCTGATCCTATCACTCACCCTCTCTCTTTCCTTGTCCTCCCCCTCTGCCCCTTGATCTCTGCCAAGCGGAGGGTGCTCCTGGAACTATCAATCGCAGGGGTGGCTGAAACCAATCTTTGTAGGCCTGTGTCACATGCCTAGATCTGTGGGCCCCTGATCATATACCCATGGCCAGGCCACCAACTATCTAAACTTGTCTACTACTTCGGAAGCAGGAATGTATCACCCCCACGAATCTTGTGATATTGTGCGAGCAAATATGGCCATGTAGTCATCATCTGGTCGGTCCTGTGGCTCACCAAACTGATGCTGAACGCACCCTGGTAGGTATCTCTCAACCATTGTATGCTCCTGCCCCTACATAAAGTGGTCCTGGCAGGTAAAGAATATCTACTATGCATCGTCGGCCCATCCAAGGCGACCAAGGTACGAGCACCATGTAAAAACTTGCATATCATCTAGGACCCTCCTCTAGTGAGGAATCCTGTGCTTACCCATGTGTGTAAAAGATACACCACCTCTGTAATGCCACACTAGGGGATCATCAGGTCCCATCGGCACTACAACAACTCATGGCCGAAGAACGGATATATGCTCCCATGCCCACACGTGAAGAAGCATAACACCTACTCCAAGTGCTCTGTCGTCAAGGTAGACATACTCGTGCAAATCCCTGTAGAGGGAGGCTAGAAGGACATGCCTCCAAGCAAAATGAACAGGCCTGTCGCACATCACCATCTGCTTCCAGTAGAGCCCCCAACTAAGGTTGAAATACTGACCTCGCCGATCTGGGGCAACGAGACCTAAAATAATCGCTACAACCACCAAGTAGAAGGGTGAAGTCAAGGCCCTATGATGCTCTAACTCTATCTGACCCTCGCAGTATATAACATCCTCTGTAGCGAGGACTGTGTGACAAGCATCCCATCCAGCGTCCATATCGTAAATAATGCACCACCCATGTATCAGCAATCTGAGGATCTGCCACACGTCCTCCAGGGTGACGGTGGCCTCGCTAGTAGGAAGATGGAAGGATGAGGTCTCACTGTGCCATCTCTCGGCAAGCACTGACATCATCCGAAGGTGGGTCCGCATGGGTGTTGTGTAAGCAACGTACCATAGACCCATGTCCCGCAGTCGATCCTACTCCCTGTTGCTCAGATCTCCCAGGTAACCAAAAATCTCCCGTGATCTATGCTCTTGAGAATAAAGCTCCCTCGCCACGTCCTACATCACGAAAGGTCACCATGTTAAAATTTTTGAGAAATTTTGTTCCGAGCGCCCAAAAAGCTAGCCTAGCATCGCTAACTATGAAGGCATCGCAGTTTGAATTTTAAACTACGACGCTGGACTGCCAAAATCTCAAAATGCGCCACCGCAGTGCACTTTTCTAAAAGCGGCACAGTTTGGCAAAGATTCTAATCTAAAATTTTGCCACTGTGTCGGACTTTGAAATGCCCCCACTGGAGGTAGCATATGCGTCGGGGTTTGAAATTTATTTCGAAACTCCAAACTCCACCGCGGCAATGCACTCTACAATGGCTGGTCAGTTTGAGCCACCGAGTGGTGCAATTTGAATTTTGAGCGGTGCTATATAGCACTGCTGCAGAGAAACTAAGTTTAAAAGCATTAAATAAACACGAAAAATGAAAAATGAAGCTCAAGTAAAGATCACTTACCAGTGCCCCAATGTCGGGAGGCCGCTGGTATGTCCGGACTCAATCAGAAATATGCATCGGAAGTTGTCGTTGTGCCATCTCATCGGAGTATTAGAGCTCAAATCGCAAATTGCTAACAGGCTATGTGTGAAAATGAATCGAAAGCGACCCCTCAGAGCCTTTTTAAGCTTGAAAATTAGGGTATTTTTACCCTGTTTGGCTATCCTGCTAGGGTTTTGAACTCTTGAACCTATTTTTGTCCACTTGAGGCCTTTTTTACATCGATTTATTATGTTTAGACATGTTCTTGGCCTCCTAGAGCCTTTATGGACCTGTCGGGCATTTTGTCCTCTTTTTTTGCGAGATAAACCAAAAATCAAAATTTTCATCCAATCTCTCGAGGGGGTAGTATATTAGCATGTTTTCTCTCACCGGGGCAACAGTGGGGCAAAATTTTGGCTTTCATCAAGATAGTTTATTCTTTGAATCAACGCAAAGGGTGCATTGCTTCAAAGCAGGGCAAAATGTAGATGCGTAAAATGTATTGATTGACGTTGGACATCTGATCCTAATCACTAACACCATTTCATCCTAAATCATTCCTCGGTCTAACAGTTTAACCGAATATCTTTATTTGATTAAATTCATTTATTTTCCTCTCTTAATTAAATAAATCATGTATTTAATTAAGTCTTTCTCTTTTGATTAAATCAATCAACTGATCTAATTATCCCTATTTAATTAAATAATTAATTTTATTTAATTAAATCTCTAAGGTTTGTCTATTAAATTAAGTAAATTAAAACCTTATTTAATTTAATCTGCCTTCATCCCCTTAGTTAAATAAATCAAAACCCTTTATTTAATTAAGTCTTTAAATCATATTCTTCTCATAGTTGATTTAAATCAATCCATAAATTTAAGTCAAATAGGTCACATCATTTAATCCTTCATTAAAGAATTGTTAACTTTGCTTTTATTAATTTAATCTCTTCTCATGTCCATAAAACCATGTGCTTTGCATGAAAATGAGAGTTATTTGGAGTTTTGACCAAATTCTCATTTTTAATGTGTGGCAAGGGAATATTCTTCCGAGTTTCTCGAAATTTAAATCTAAGGAAGGTGGAAGGACTTTGATACATCCAACAAGGCGTTCGCTCCCTCTTGCAGGAATGCGCGTTGAGCCAAGTATTATTACTCCATTTGACTCTCCACACCTCACCCGCCCGTATTCCAGCCACAATTTCAAAAATTCCAAATATTGCATTTATTAGCGCATTCATCAAAACTTGCACATCCTCTAAATCACTCACATTTGGTTAAGTGGCATCATGTCATTAGCTTATCTTTTTTATCCCACATTCATCCCCTGCTATTTAATCTGGCTCTTTCTTTCTCATCACGAGTTCATGCTTCCTTCCACATCATGCAACTTGGTGAAGCACTTTCGCACTCAAATTTGCGCGCGTCTTCATCCATCTTGTTGAGTTTATAGCTTCAGGTTATGCATATTTTTCCATGTTGGAGCACTTTCAATGCTCTTCCATGAAGTGGATCGGCGCTTAAATCATCAAATTTCGCCAATTTTTGCATCATTGGGTTGGAAGGACGAATTTTCACATAAAATTGGCACCAATTCCCTCAAGAGATTAAGAGTTTGTTGTGCTTTAGAATAGGATTTGGCATGTTTTAAGCTTTGTTGTGTTCTTCATTTCATTTCCTCTTTCTCTTGCAATTTAAATGAACTCCTTGAGGAATCTACATTCTAGCTTGCATTGAATCTAATTTTTTTTTTGTTTCTTGTGCTATTGCAGGTTTAGGATCTAGGTTCACAGTTATCATATTTTGTTATGATTAATTAAATATCATGTATAGTTGTGAATTATGGTTGATATAATTAGTCATTCTTTTGTAAAATTGTATTACATCTATTTGAGCTTGAGAATTCGTTTTATTTTTTGCAGGTAAATTTCAAAAAAGACTAGTGTAGATGGACATGGTAGAACCATTAGTTTTTCAATGAGGGATGAATACTAAAACATTTTTTAATGTAATTGTTAAAATATATTTCGAAGTTGCTTAGTTGACAATAGGTTGTGTAAATGTCAACTCCCTTTTAATACAATAAAACATATATTGTGGAAATAAATATATCTATTTGCATTAACCTATTTTTAGGAGGGTTGCAAACAATTTATATATATTGAGGAAATAAAAATATTTATTTGCATTCAACCTAATTTTGAGAAGGTGTCAAATATTTACTCTACCCATGATAAGACATAATTCTGATTTAATATGAATCTGTTCTATATTGATAGATAAATTTGAAAAAAAATTGAATCTTTTATTGTTATTAAGTGGCGCCCAAACTATCTCCCACTATACCCATGACAAAACCCCGACCCAAGATCAACCCCTGTCGGTTTTCTTATCCCCATTGTTTACAGCACGTGACGAATTGCTATGGCTGCTGCTTCTATCCTTTTACAGTAAATGAAACGTACGTCTGATTAACACGATCGTTTCTGACAATTCTGACAGTTTCGTATTGTATGCAGATATCCAGCATCCATGCGTATGATGCATTTTGATGGCTGGATAGCCTCAGCCCGATTACTGGGTCGAGTCTTTGCCCCGGCACTATAATGGGTCGCCTTCCCAACACTTCACACTGAGAATTCGGGGGAGCTTGACGAAGAGGTAGAAATGGACGAAAAGAGGCCATCGACAGTTTCGGAAGATATAAGCCACGTAAAGTCGCCTCTGTTATTCAAGGAAGATTCGAGGTCCAACTCCATGCCCTGTAGTGCAGAGATCATATTTGGCGAAGATTGCTCCATGCCTTCGAGAATGAATAACTCCTCGCCGATGGAAGGCCTGAATCCAACTCTCGGGTGGGCGCACTGCAGCGCCAACAACAACACCTTCTCCATACACTGCCTGTAACCTGAATGCCGAATCCTCTCGTCTATTATTTCGACAGACCGCCCATTCTGACTCATGTCCACCACCCAGTCGGAAACGAGGACGTGCTCAAGACGATTAGTACTCGAGTCGAAAGCCCTGCGGCCGGTCAAGAGCTCGAGCGCAATGATGCCAAAGCTGAAGACGTCGCTCTTGTCGCTGAGGTAGCCGTAGAGCGCGTACTCGGGAGCCACGTATCCGAGTGTGCCCACCGTGCGAGTTGTGCAGTGCGTCTTGTCTACCGTCTTGAATTTTGCCATCCCAAAATCGGCCACGAGAGGGCTGAGCTCCTCGTCCAGCAGCACGTTTGCCGCCTTCACGTCCCTGTGAAGGATGGCCGGCTTCGCGTCTTCGTGCAGGTACGCCAGCCCCCTCGCTATTCCGACCAAGATCTTGAAACGTTGCGGCCACGTCAGGCACGACCGGGTGGAGCTAAACAAATAATCCGCCAGGCTACCA